>CM053276.1:25489399-25535181 GCA_028583415.1 Protea cynaroides
TAACATATTTTTCCTACATATGACTTGTCAAACAGAGTCAAGGTAACTGATTTTAAATACACATCAATCTATATTAGTTACTCACTTATCTTTTAACCATTTTATTTCATAATATTTGGTAAAACAAATCTGTTTCAAACTCATGCATGACAAACCCATTGCATATAAGTCAAGACAAATCGGTTAGAACTATTCTTAAGGAATGCTCCCTTAGAAAGACACCAACACTCACACAAGGTGACTTATGTGTCTTACTAAACACATCACTTCACATATGATGTCTAACCGGATCAAATAAATTTGGTCTCAAAGCATTGATTGCCAACCCTTGGACTTCTCAAATCCAATTAAGTAATTTCAAACCTTATATGACCATATGTAAATAACAAGCATTCAATTTGTATATGCTATCTATAAATATGATGCACATGGAACACGATCAACTTTCCTTCTTGACAATAATACATCATAAATTTTTTCTCAATTATGAAACAGAATAAATAATTACATTCCATAATCCATAGAAAAATGCTTCCATAATTTATTTGTCAAATTCCCTTCAGTCCAACCAACATATTGAGATATTGTTCTATCACATATAAGCTGAACAAGCCTAAGGCAAGCTAGAAAATAAAACCAATGGTAAAATAAAACACACACAACCATGCACATAAGACAATCGGTTATGCTCCAAGTGTGCAACCGGTACAAGGATTAAGCATTCAGCATCCTAACGGTGTATGCGAAAATCATAAATCGTACTCACATATCACATGCACAAACCAAGAGTGATCGTTGTTGTTCTCTCTTCAAAAGTGATTATATATATACAAACTACTCATGACATACACAGGTCACTTACACATTTTTCACAAACATGCATCTTCTGATTAGCTTGCATTATTTCATATAACACAACTTGTCTTAAGAAATTATTTAATTATGCCGCCAGATTAGATTTACCGTAACTAGTTTGGTTATAAACTGAACCACTAACAAGAATGGCCCCTAAGAGAGTAAAAGCAAAATTTCATAAAAATATAAAATCTTATCTTCCATCTTTTGGTTTTATGATGAGACCACAAAGCCAAAAATGCTTCATGGCAAGTAGTAAATATGGCATTAAGAGCCAACATAATATTCAAAGCCACCGAATGCATTTTATCTAGTGAAAAAGTCTCATATAAGCCAAAACAAGATTCTTAAAAATGAATATAAGAGAACAATTATAACCCAAAACAGTTCTCATAAGTTATTTTTGAAACCAAATAACCATTTAACCGAAATCAGAATCCAAACACGACCTTATATGTATACATGGCTTAATGAGTCAACTTAGTGGGTTAAGTTAACTCAGTGTGAAATTTGCTAGTCAACTGGGTTGGTCGCTGAAAAGATGTTGGTGATTTATATTTTGAAAAAAAAAAAAACAAAAACAAAAAAAACAAATGGTTCCACCAACCAAATGGTCATAAAATCATGGAATTTTTGTTAAATTGATTATTTTATCATTAAATAACATCCTTTTAAGACATAATACCAATCAATATCAATTCTTTTGAAAAACAATATAACAAATACCAATAACAAGTCCCACCGGTTGGGAGACTAGGCCAAATTTCTAAACCGACAAAGCAACCTTAGGTCCATACGTAGGCCTGATCTAAGACATCAATAGGTTCTAGTTTGTAGTCAAGACACCTCATTGAAACCATCAATAAAAATAATAATTATTATTGCAAATCAATATCCCAAACGATGCAAGATTGGAAAGGCACAATTTTCCTATGAGGTGTCTTGATCTCAATACTTACATTACATCAAAGGTGACTTAACAAATATGAAGAGGTGGGATGCAAACCGAAACCTCAGATTCTAAGAGTCATGCACAAATTGCATAGGAGTCATTATGCACGTATCTCAAAGCTCAAACCACCTTTCTGTTTTTCCCCCTGAAATGACTATCTGAGGTGAGAAGAAGTAACCAAGAGTCGTCAAACCCTTATAATAGATGCCTTCAATTATTCAAGGGACTTCTTCCTTCACTGTGTAACATGTACACCAGCACAAAGGATTTGGTATCTTCTTAAAACTACTCTGAACGACACTTGCACATAATAAACTCCAAACAGTTCCTATTGGCTTGCTCATGCCTTTTCATTGGCCACGAATACTAACCGACACCTATGTACAGTTTCCTTCGGCAACCGGTTCTCTTCCTCATTTATTCGTTTTTATTTTCATTTAAAAGTTCTCCTTGCATGGGTACGGGTTCAGGGATCCAAATCGTCTCATCCTGAGATTCGGGAGGTGTGGCGGTGACTCCACTGGATGGTTGCCATGTGGAGGTTGGATGAATCCGACCCCTCCGTTCGAACCGACAAGTCGAGCCGACAAGAGAGTGTCAGCTTGAACGGAGACCATCCAGTGGGGTCACCGTCATGCCTCCCGAATCTCAAGGATGAGACGATTTGAATCCCGGGTTCAGCCATAGTAGTGGGGTCAGTTTGAAAACTATTTTATATTCGATCAACCACACAATAACCCATTAATCTGAATAGCCATGTACCTGCCCCTATCTACTTACTTATGCCGATTACCGTTACGCTTACTCATGCAAAATAACCTCTATCAAATGACCACCACTCTTCCTTCCTTCCCAATAATTCAGCTTCCTATTACTAGTTTTCTAATTAGCCGGCTTATTCATTCAATGTCCACGTTTGTTTGACAAGAGACTCCTAGTCAAAAGGTGCGATCACAAACAAGTGGGACTTTAATTAAGATTGGCAATATAACAAGATTGTTATATAATAAGACAGTATCTACCGTGGCTAAAATAACAGTCACTTTGCTTTCCTCATTAATCAGAACCATTTATTTAATATCATGGGTGTGGATACAAGGTCTGGACTCTCTAATTATAATATTGATTTTTCAAATCTCACCAAAAGGCTAATGAAAAATCGTCTTTACCGATACCAAAGTGTGAGGGTCTATAATTTACTCTGTGAATCTGAACAGGTAATTTCCAATTAAAGTCTACACACCCAAACTAAATCTCTACGTTCTTTGTATTGGTCTCATATTATAGTCTTAAACATAAACAATCCTAAGAATTGTAAGAAATATTAACACTACAAGGAAAAATATATTATTTAAAACTATTTAATAAACATATAATATCATATATCAAATCATATGATTATATAATCAATCAATATAGTGTAACAAAATAGAGTATAGACACATACTTTATACAATCTGAAGCAAGTAATCAACTAGGGCTGAGTCGTGTTAGTACATTCTCTTTAAGATTGTGTTTGCCCCCTATACGGTGCAACGGGTCCCCACAAACCAACCTCCAAGATAAAACAACCCTTCAGTAGGACACCCACCCAGTGTGCACTCACTGTTAGGTGTATGCATACCCAACGGCTAAGATTAACAATCTTTTAAAACAAGGATGAAACAGACTCTATCGATAAAACAGAGTAGAGAAAGACAGTTGAAAGGAAAAGGAGAGACATGAATTTATGTGTTCAAATCTTGAGTATTTTAGAATGAGACAACATCCTCTATTTATAGAAGGTAAGAGCCTCTCAAGGGTCACTACCAAGGGGTATGGGTGTATCTCTTCATACCAAAAGGTATAAGTCACCACCCTTCCAAAAGGGTGCACTTGAATAGGTATGTATCCATACTCATATCCATATCCATTTCATTATCCATATCCATATTCATATCCATATCCAACTCAAAACAAAATTCAAATTAAATTTCCCTCAAAATTAAAAACAAAATTTTGAATTTAATTTTTAAAACTTTTTGAAACTTTATTTGTTTTTCGATATTAAAAACAATATTAATACAAAGACATATGCCAATACAAGGGAAGTATATGATAAAATGCCGTCTCTTTCTTTTCTTTTTTAAGAAAACCTTAGTATGATCTGATTTAAAGGAAGTTGCAAAGATTGCAGCACAAGCATGGTTTAAGGACTCAGGCATGGCTGATCTTTGTGCAACAATTGATCTCAGCCTATGTTAAGCCGATTCTTGCACATGACTAACCGATTCTGGGGTTTTTCGGGCCTGTCCTATCCTATTTGCGTCGTGCTTGATCGATCCCATCTCCGATCCCATATTCTTCAACCTTGAGTACCAGACACAACCTAGACAGTATCTGACCCTAGTATATATGACCATTACCAACACAAAATTGTCATTTCTCCATTACATATTTGCAATTGTAAAATTAAAAAAGAACCCCAATAGAAATTGTAGTCCAATAAATTCACAAAGCTATAACCTTAAGATATGATACATCCCTTCTCAACAGAATAACCATAGCATAAACATTATCATCCACTGGCTTTAGAGGCAATAATATTTCAATGAATAAATTTCAACTACCCCCCATTATAGTTTCGAAACATCAACTACACCCAAGTAATTGACGGAGGAAACGAAAATCAGCATTAGACATTTTTACCCTTTCTTTTTTTAATTGAAAAATTTTAAAAACTAATAAAATTACTAATATGACCCTTCTCTTTCTTTTCCTCTCTCCCTCCCTCAACTTCTCCTACCCAAATGGAGATTCGTTTGGAGATTAAAATTGAAAAACAAGGATAGACTTATACCCTTAAATAGTAATTAAAATGGGAATATATGAGATCGAAAAACTTCCGAAAGGATTTTTTTTCTGAATAAACTCTATGATCCTACTGATTACTCAATCTACAAAAACGAATGGCAAATGAAACTAAAGAAACTCATATTTGACGACTCTTTAATATTCCCCATTTGTTCTCTGTTTTTTTTCTTCTTTCTCGACTGCTTTTCTACAAATTTCTACTTTGTATCACGATTTGTTTTGTTTTCTTTTTTTTCGAGTGCAGGAAAATTAATGGAATCCAAAACTGGGACTGAAATCGATATGAACGTTAAACCCAATCATTTTTAGATCTGGATTGAGTTGCGAACAACGTAATAACAGTTTGCTTACTTTGATTGGAGAAGAAGAATGAAGAAGAAGAATAAAAGGATATGGAACCGGAGCTCTCACATTAACAGTTTACTTACATTGATTGGAGAAGAGGAAAGAAGAAGAAGAAAGAAGAAGAAGAATAGAAGGATATGGAACCGGAGCTCTCACATGGAACCTCGTCAATTCCCACCAACAGTTCTTAGTTTTTTTTCAGACGAAGATTGTCGCCGGCCAAAGCTTCGTTGCGCCATCGTCGGGGAAGAAAAGGTTTGCATCGTCGTCGGCAAAGATAATCGAAGAAGAAAGGGTAGATCTAGAGAAGAAGAAGAAACAGTATTTAGATTTGGGGTCTTACCCTCCTTAAGTGAAGGAGGATAAAATCATCTTTTAATATTTTCTTAAGGGCATTATTGTTCATTTTAAAATCAATTTTGGGTGACATCAGCAACTAACGGAATTCATTTAACGGAGTGGATCTATTTGATTAACGGTGGTAAACGTTTGGGTGGTAGTTGATGTTTTTTGAAAGATGTGGGTGGTAGGTGATGTTTCAAAACTATTTTGGGTGGTAGCTGAAATTTATTCATATTTCAATTAAAAGTTTTTTTTTTTTTTTTTTTTTTGCACTATTTATTTATTTATCTAATGAGATTTTGACTACAGTTACTTGAGTTGCAGGGGAGGGATTATCTTACGGTACAACGTCCTACGTAGCTGCACTCAGGAGAGGGGGAAGGGGATGCCTTATGGCAAAATGTGAGAGATGAGAGGCGAACTCATGGGCTCCTGAGTAACTACATTCAATTGACAAGAAACCAACCAATTGCACTAAACAATTATTCACATTTAACGATCTTTTAATTGGCACCTCAAAAGTATTAAACATAAAATAAATTCAGAGTTCCAAACCTATAAGATGCCATTCAGATAATTAACTAGGAGGTTAAGGGTAAAACCACTACCGACAAGTTTGGATCTTCTCCTCACTTGTAATCACCCCACACCTTTGGAAGCCGTCAATGGGGTGTAGGTCTCACATTCCAAAAGTGGGTCCCACACTCAAAGACGTCTTTCAATAATGTGAGATGGCTACCAGATGAGAAGAGGATTTGCATTCCTTACCAGCCCCTATATGCCCTTTATATCTAGGGAGCTCTCATGGAATTTTTCTTTATTTTATGAAAAACCCTAACACTCCGTTTGTTTTGATTTGACGTGTAACATTTTATATGAAAAATTCAATGTTTATTTCCCAAAGGTAAAATATAGTGATCTCTAAGAGGGATGAAAAAGGAACGTCGTCTATCTTTTACCTACTGAAAATAAATATTAAAATCCTTTGTACGTATAAATGTTACACATAAAATTTTACGTCAAAACATTGAGCTTAATAGAATTTGAGACTCCTAAATTCACATTGGTTTGAAACTGATTCTTCCTAATCATGGTTGTTGGGACTTCCAATTTTATGCTTTCTCCACATTTCTGTTAGAAAAACCATATGCTACAAGTGTTGCAAGTCTGGTCATGAGTTCAATACTCCTTGAGGCTCTACCTATCCAAAAAAAAAAAAAAAAAACCTAATTCTGTCATATTATTTATTTATTTTTTGGTGGTAAATTATGTCTTATTAATTACCCCCATTTTAAAGGATTCACATCGTCTCCTCCCAGTGGTTCTGGGAGGATGCGGCAACTTATTTTGGATGGCCGCCACGTGGCTCTCAGGTGAATCCGAGACCCACGTCTGAGCCGACACGGGTTGCCACTGTCCTCCCAGAACCACTGGTACGAGAGGATGCAGATCCCATTTTAAAATGGAAAAGATAAAACCACTAATAACTGGATCTGGCTCTTCATGGCATGTATTCCAATGCACTCCAATGCATTATTGGCCATTGGATGCACGCAGCAGCGGTGTTGCGTGGTGCAACAGAGCATCCTTACATGGGCCAGGACGCACTCCAATGCAATAGGGGCCATTGGATGCATGCAGCAGCAGTGTTGCATGGCGCAACAGAACATCTTTACATGGGCCAGGATCGTCTGTAGCATTCTGGTGTAGCAGTATTGATCCTAGCCACTGAGAGTTGTCCCAATGCACTTTCAATGATCTGGATCAACACTACTATACTAGAATGCTAATACCTGCCAGGCAAATTCAGAAAAAAAAGAAAAAAAAAAAGAAAAAACCTGTTATTGTTTTTTTTTTTGTGGTAAAAACCTCTTATTGTTTAGTTCCTCCATAAATGTGCTTTCTTGTCACATAAAATTAGTGGTGTCAATGGATTAGTTTGGTCCAATCGTTTTCCCGATAAGTTATAATTCAAAGTCAAACTTGGACTGATAAAGTGTCCGGTTTATTAAAACCAAACCAAAACCAATAACCATCCATCCATTATTGACTTCTTTTAACCATCCCTTATCAGCCTATTATTGATCCAACCTTAGTTTTTTATATATATAAAAGATAAATGTTTAAAAATATTAAATTTTATCGGAGTAACTGATAAGAAGTTCAGTTAGTCGGTTTCAATTCGGTCAGACCGGTTTCAATCAGTTCAATCAATCCGGTCTCATTTTTTTACATCTTACGTACAATAAAATAAGAGCAAATGGTAAAGAAATATAAAAGAGATGTTATAAAAGAAAATCAAATTTCTGCAAATTATTTTTCATCAAAACAATCAGAATTCAGAACCTAAGAAATTAAATACCATGCCAAAAAATTTGACCAACTGATTCGAAGCACCTACACCAACCTGAAAGAATCGAGTGAAAAGTCTAAAGTATCAAAATGGTCCGATGACATGAGTTTTGGTTTTCAATCCATTGGTCAGCAGGAGTGCAGATTCAAGTAGCATAGAAGTAGGAGGGAAATGGTTTTGCTAAGGCTCTGTTTGTTTCATTGTAAAAAATTTCCATGCAAATTATATTTTACATGTCCCAATTTTCAATGCTCTTCATTGCATTCTACATTAAAACAAACAGTGAACAATCTTATTTTACAGGAAAAATTTTCTTTTCCACCATCTCACATGAAAACAAACAGAGCTTAAAGAGGCAGATAAAGAACTCATCACATTGATGCAACTTGTACTACTAATAGTAAGACCAATGGGCAACACTGCAAAATACAAGTTGATTCTTAAGAGTACATATAGACAGCACTTGATGCGAAGCACAATACAAGGATCCCATCAAAGGTTACCATGGACAAAAATCAACCAGAACATAGTCTAAAATAAACAGAATTTAATGATTTGCAGGAAGACATCCGTGTAAAGGTTAAAGCTACTACTAAGACTACATATTAACAAAAGGTCAGTTTCCAGGGCCTAAGTGATTTCATCCTCTGTGTTTCCTGAAGACAATTTTCTGCAATCCAATGGAAATTTGAAGGAAATGATTATGCAATTACGAGTAATGATGAAACACAGATTACTGAAGCACTCTAGTCTTCTGATTCAACAGTTCCTCCACCCTTGAGATACAAGTGTTTTTCTCTCTTCTGGAAATCTGTCAAACCCTTTCCACTGCCAGTCACACCAACCTTCCCTTTCGGATCATCCGGTGACTTGAAGATGCTTTCACGCTTGCGCCCCGAGAAGAACCCAGTCTGGATAAATGATTAACATATACAAAATGAACAGCAATCAGAAACATATTAATCAATTAGAAGAAGAATGAAAAACTTACACTTTGGTCAAGCAAGTCATAAAATTGAGTCTGAGGAAATAATCTCGTGCTTTCATATAAACTAAATATTTTCAACGTGATCTATGCAAGGGTAAAGCCATGTCATGTATTTGCACATCTAAACATAGCTTTTGAAGCTACCTTCTTGGTACGGCCTTTGGCTGTCTGGAACTGCTGCCATGCATTCTGTCGCTTATTTTGCGTGACTTCCAGTTGCTCAAGTCTGACCTTTGACTTGAAAGCATGTATCTTCTTTTTCTTAGCAGCTTTCTGTAAATGTAACAGTTAGTTAAGCACAATAGCATATATCCATCTATATAAAGGAGGGGGGGTGATATAGTAAGTTGCAACTTCTCTTCTTTTAGCTTATTTTTAAAGGGATTTTCTTACTGACACCGGAGCTCGGTGTCCCTCGGGTCAAGCAAAACCCCCCACCTCATCCATCTCAAATACCAAATAACCCCCCCCCCCTGTATATTGTGGTTTCCGTGATGGCCCCATGAGTGCGCATGAAAGTGAATCGGTGTCAATGGCCCATTGACACCGGCCGGTGTCATATAGACGGACCCTATTTTAAATGGGTAAAACTTTAAACGTATCATAGGTAATCAAATGAAGAAGAAAATGATCGAAGATAAAAAATTAAGCGAGGTGATCAGCTAGCCACATACGCCTTTCACTGAAGAAACAAACAAACTATAGTTTACCAAACCCATGAAATAGCTTGCTAAGCTAGACATTATTTGTAAGACTGTAAGCCCCAACCCCCCACCCCCCCAACTCCTTTTTTTGCCTTACCAATCTCTTACAACCTTCACCAGTCACTTTAGGATTTACCTGTGTCATCCCCTAACACTAGGGAACCCTCACCTACCATAAGTAACCCCCTGAGTGTCATTTCCCCCTTAGGTTAGAAACCTACCATGCATAGCCCCCCTGAGTGTCATTTCCCCTTAGGTTAGAAAATTACCATAAATAGCCCTCCTAGAGTCCAAACCCTAGGTAGAGTCCCAACTTTTCATAAATAAACCCCCATGGTCATCTAAACTTAGGATATAAACTTGCCAAAGTAAACCTAGTAATACTGACCCTCTCTCTCTCTCTCTCTCTCTCTCTCTCTCTCTCTCTCTCACTCTCAGACACCAAAAACTACCATATTTTGGTCATTAAGGTTCATTTCCAAGCCTAGAACCACTTAAAACCATACCAAGGGTATTTTGATCATCAAAATAAAAGATGGTCAACGTTAGTCCATATCTAAACCCTAGAGTCAACCTAGGGTCACCTAGAGTCAAACCTAGTCAACCCATCCCAATCAACTATTAACCCCCCTATAGCCCATAGGTAATGTGAGAGAGGTATAGAAGAAAATGGAGAAAATGAAAATAAAAGGGAAACCCATTGGAAGCCCACTTGAAGTTACCTAAGCCTAGAATAAACCCTAATTAACCTATGTAAGGGGGGTTAAAAGTAACGTATGTTCTAGCCATAGGCTAAATTGCAATTAAAAGGAAGATGAGGGCATAGAGGTAAGAGAAGTAGAAAAGACAAAAAATAACAAAAAAAGCATTAAAATAATAAAAAGATAATGAAATAAAGGGATATTCTCTCCAACCCATGGTTTTGGTGAGAAAATCTCTCTCCAAAATCGTGGAGAGATAGTGTGTGTGTGTTGGGATTGGACTAATTAAAGGAAAAAAAAAGGAAAAAAGAGAAAAATCAAAAGACAACAAAAAAAAGGAGAAGATTTAGTTGTGGGACCCATTACCTTCCACGGTTTTGGAAAGTTTTGGAGAGGGATTCCTTTCCAAAACCGTGGCCATGTGCTTAGTCAAATATTTTGCGGAAAAAAAAAAGAAAGAAAGGAGAAAAGAAAGAAAGAAAAGAGGAAAAAAGGAGAAATAAAAGTAAAGAAATAAAATCCTATTCAACTAGTTGAACAAGTCAAACATATAGATTTAAGGAGATGATGTCATATGGCATTGCCTAAGAAAAGGTAATAAAATTAATGATGTAGATTAATTAACACCAAAATGCAAAAAAAGGAAAGGAAATAAAGCAAATAAAGGAAAAGAGGATTAAGTTGGACTTTATTTAAAAGAGATCCAACTGCCCTTAGAGGGTTCCACCAAATTGAGAGAGGGAGAGCTAGTGAAATCATTAACCATTGCTGAAGGAGAGAGAAAGATAGAAAAGTGAGATGAAAGAGCGAAAGAGGAAGAAGGAAAAAGAAAGGAGAAGGAGGATTCACCTTCACCAACACTTGGCACCATCTTCAGCAACCCTACCGCAAAGGCTTCACCCTCATTGGGGCACAAAGTAGATGGTCTAAATTCCATTAAAAGAACTTCAAAGTATGCATGCTAGCAGGTTCGAATAAGAGCAAGCATATGATGTGTATGCTTCGATGCATTCCTGTGTAAGTTCAACCATTAAAATTCAAATCAGAATTTTTTTTATTGAAAACATACGTTGTAAGAAATCTCTCCCCCAAATTTGAGCTCCATCCATGGTGATATGCCTAGGCAAATAAATCCATGAATAAAGTTCATTCCAGACAGAACTGGAGCACGACTGTATATGATATATTTATACTCACTGTTTGGACTCTAAAAAAATATGGGACATGTGTTAATGAGTTAGGAATATCCTCCCACAAGCAGAGGTCGATTTGGATTTGGGATGACCTCCAAACAAATCGTGCAATGCTCAAAGGTCAGAAATAGATACAAAACAAAAGTGCTCTATTCATGGGCCTAGAACTAGAGTTTCCACTCGGAACCCTGGAAAGAGGTAAACATGGGGAATGTAGCCCATCAAGTTAATTAGCTCCCATCCAAGTTTGGAGTGATTTGGATACAAATTGAATTTTTTTGTGGATTTTACACTGAAATCGGATAGATTCTGGAACATAGAATTTTGCATCATCTTGTCTAATACGTTTGAATATCATAGAATTTCATTCTGCAAATTTTGACAGAGGAAAAGTAACAAGTATAGGTGCTCAACCCAAAAGTGAATTGGAAAAGCCCTAAGCTCAACCAAGGAAAGACAGCAAGTCTTCCATTCAGACATATCAAAGTCGAGCCCAAGCTCACACAACCAACCTTGTATTCACAGCCCTAGCTTCATACAAGAAGAGGTTTACCAGCCTACAAATGGATTGGGGTGAGCCCGCACATTCCTTGCGTCATCAGTCCCAGCTCAGCGAGAAGAGGTTCCCAGCCTACAAATGAGCCTTGTATTTACAGCCCTAGTATCATCCAAGAAGAGGTCCACAGCCTACAAATGGATTAAAGCTTGGTCCGAACCCGCACGTACCTTACATCATCAGTCCTAGCTTATGCAAGAAGAGGTCCCCAACCTACAAGTAAATCAAACCCTAGCTCATTTGGACAACGAAGCCAATTCGATGGCCCTAGCCAACAATATTCCAAAAAGATCTAATCTTCTTGCCAACCGAACTAAGTTTTGGGCTTGATTTCTAAGCCACCCCTGGAATATGTAGGCAGTTTAGAGCTAAATATCCTTACTGCAGCCCAATAATAAATCACCCATATCAATAATGTGGTTCTTTTGTCTTTAGCCCTTAATTGAAACAATCTCGATTAAAGAGGGGCATCAATATGGTAAGTAAGCATCCCAAATATGGCAAGTGAGTAATCCAAAAATAACAAGGATCATTAGCATTCCCTATAGTGTAAGAAATCATGTGAGGATTCAAAATTAGCAAGAAATCAATCAAAGATGGCAAATATCATGTATCATTTAAAAATGGTAATAAATTCATGTATCTAGCACTAAAAATATAATGGGAAGAATCATGTGATATATGACAAAAAACTCAATTTTTGGAAAGATGTATTAACTCAAATCCAAACACATCACTACTAACAAAAATCAACTTTATGCATTAAACTTGAAATCCAAATATGCCTTTAACAAGAAATAGTTTTATGCATTAATCTTGAAATCCAATCACATCTTTAGCAAAAATCAGCTTTGTGCATTTATCTTGAAATTCAAACATGTCTTTATCAAAAACAACTTTGTGCATTAATAGGATCTAGATAGTCCATGTAGACTGATAGATCGTCCTAATGGATCTAAGAATGGATAACCCATGTGGGTTGAAGTAGATATCCCTAATGGGTGGATAGTCCATATAAACCATGGATCCAAATTTAAAGATTCCTTCAAATTGCCTATGTATCCTAGGGTTTGCCCTAGGAATCAAGATCCGCGTAGTTCCACCGTCGGATAAGAATCCGGTTGAAGATTGGTCGACCCATGTGGGTTTGAAATAGATAGTTCATTGTGGACTAAGGTAATCCTACTGGATCTAATATGGATATCCTCGTGAATCTATGGATAGTCCATATGGACTGATTCAGAGGGTTTTGACAGTTATACCCTTGAGGGCGAAATTGACATTTTCTAAAGAATGGGGATCCTTCCTAAAATATGACCCTGTATGTCAAGTCTCTAAGTATACCTATTCTAGGTCACTATACCCTAGGGGACTGAAATATGGGGATTGTCCTAAATTACCTTTTTTAACCTAGAACCCTAATTTTGGAAGGTTTGGTTAGGCATTCTCTTTCTTCATTAAAATTTTTATGATTTTTCCTTTTTATCATTACCATGAATGTAGGTGCCTAAATGCACGTCCCCACACCTAGAATTATCTTATAGTGTGTACAGAGATGACAGTTCACGAGGGTGCTACAGAAAGTAAATTATTGCCCATAATAAAATATTCCATCCAAACATGACAAGAATGACATTTTTGGAAAGAAATAAATATATGGCAAGATTATGGAAAATCTTCCTAATATGGCATGTAATGCAAATATTGCAAGAACTAACATGTCAATTTTAAATATAGCAAGATTGCATAAAATCACCTAAGATGACATATCATTGAATTTTAAGGTAAGAACCTAATATGACATATCTAAACATGGCAAAAATGTATATAAGGTAAGAAATCTTTCCTAACCTACCAATCAAATCTAGTAAATATGGTAATAAATATGCCTATCCTACCATATACATCAAAATTATCCAAATATGGTAAGGAATGCATCAATCCTACCATGTACATCAAGGATTATTCAAAAAAATATGCAAATTTGTTCATTATGTGAAAAAGAGCATTTTCCAGTTCTGCATACATAACTTGTAAAATCCGTAAAAAATTGAATTTCCAATGAAAATTAAATCCAGCTACATGCTCAGAAACTAGATTCAAAATGTTAACTTTTCCTCTCTCAAAATGATGCAAAATTCTGTTCCAAAATCTACCCAATTTCAGTGTAAAATCCACCAAAAATTCAATTTTTATCCAAATCATTCTAAACTTGGATGGGAGCTAATTGACTTGATGGGCTACATTCCCCATGTTAACCTCTTTCCAGGGTTCCGAGTGAAAACTCTAATTCTAGGCCCATGAACATAGCACTTCTGTTTTATCTCTATTTTTAACCTTTGTGTATTGCACAATTTGTTTGGAGGTCTACCCAGATCCAAATCGACCTCTGCTTGTGGGAGGATCTTCGTAACTCATTAAGACATGTCCCATATTTTTTTAAAGTCCAAAACAGTGAGTATAAATATACCAAACATTTCATATACAGTCGTGCTCCAGTTCTGTCTTTTCCAGATCTGAATTTCATTCATGGATTTTTTTTGCCTAGGCAAATCACCATGGATTGAGCTCAAATTTGAGGGAGAGACCCCTTACAACATATGTTTTCAATAAAAAAAATTCTGATTTGAATTTTAATGGTTAAACTTACACAGGAATGCATCGAAACATACACATCACATGTTTGCTCCAATTCGAGTCTATTCTAGCATGCATACTTTGAAGTTCTTCTAATAGAGTTTAGACCACCTACCTTGTGCCCCCATGAGGGTGAAGCCTTTGCTGTAGGGTTGCTAAAGATGGTGCCAAGTGTTGGCGAAGGTAAATCCTCCTTCTCCTTTCTTCTTCTTCTTCCTTCTTCCTCTTTCTCTCTGTCTTCTCACTTCTCTCTCTCTCTCTCTCCTCCAGCAATGGCCAACGATTTCACTAGCTCTCCCTCTCTCAATTTCGTAGAACCCTCCAAGGGTAGTTGGATCTCTTTTAAATAGAGTCCAACTTAATCCTCTTTTCCTTTATTTGCTTTATTTCCTTTCTTTTTTTGCATTTTAGTGTTAATTAGTCCACACCATTAATTTTATTACTTTCTTATGCAATGCCATATGGCATTATCTCCTTAAATCCATGTGTTTGACTTGTTCAACTAGTTGAATAGGATTTTATTTCTTTCCTTTTATTTCTCCTTTTTTCCTCTTTTCTTTCTTTCCTTTCTCCTTTCTTTTTTTTTTTTTTTTTTCACAAAATATTTGACCAAGCACATGGCCATGGTTTGGAAAGGAATCCCTCTCCAAAACCGTGGAGGGGAATGGGTCCCACACCTAAATCTTCTCCTTCTTTTTTTGTCTTTTGATTTTTCTCTTTTTTCCTTTCTTTTTTCTTAAATTAATCAAATGCCAACACACACACTATCTCTCCTCTACGGTTTTGGAGAGAGATATTCTCTCCAAAACCGTAGGTTATAGAGAATATCCTTTTACTTCATTATCTTTTTATTATTTTAATACCTTTTTTTTGTCTTTTCCACTTCTCTTACCTCTATGCCCTCATCTTCCTTTTAATTGCAATTTAGCCTATAGCTAGAATATACATTACTTTTAACCCCCCTTACATAGGTTAATTAGGGTTTATCCTAGGCTTCAAGTGGGCTTCCAATGGGTTTCCCTTTCATTTTCATTCTCTCTCTCCATTTTCTTCTATACCTCTCTCTCACATAACCTATGGGCTATGGGGGAGGTGGATAGGTTGACTTCTAAATGACACATGGTTACTCTAAGTGACAACCTAAGGGGGTTAATAGTTGATTGGGATGGGTTGACTAGGCTTTGACTAGGTTTGACTCTAGGTGACCCTAGGTTGACTCTAGGGTTTACATATGGACTAACCTTGACCATCTTTAACCAATGTTGACTTTAATGACCAAAAGACCCTTGGTATGGTTCTAAATGGTTCTAGGCTTGGAAATGAACCCTAGTGACCAAAATATGACTGTTTTTGGTCTCCCGAGGGCAGGGGGTCAGTACTACTAGGTTTACTTTGGCAAGTTTCTATCCATTAGCACAAATCTGATTTTTTGTCTTAACTTTCAATTCGCCTCTAACCATCAAATGAAATGTGAATAACCCATCCTCCTCTCTTTGAAACAAGGGGTGCTTCCGGTTCTGTCGGTGCTTCAAACAATTTTGTCTTCTCCATATTACCATATCTCTAGAGTCAATAATTTTATATGAGGAACTACGGAACTCAATCACTTGCTGGTTGGTTCGACCAGCCTTTGATGGCTCCATCCATCCATAACCGATCTCCTTTGTTAGTCGAGCGGAGACTGACTGATCATCCTTTCCCCCTACGATCTGAGGAGTGGGGGCCGAGATCTCATCCATAGCCTGTGGCACAGGCCATTGTTCCAACCATCGGGCTTTGAGCCGACCGACTCTCCCTTCCGTTAAGAATAGGAAAGTCATAGTTTAGGTCCAGCAAATTTCTCCCTCTTTTCCTAAGACCAGTTCCTGAAGTATGAAGTTAGATTTTACATACACAATTGCCCAATAAAGCAACCCAATCTACAGAGTCACAGACTACCTAGGTGGGATAACTATAGCCCATAGACTACAGTATGCAGTTCTCCAGGAAAATGAACTCTGTCCCACCCCAATAGACAAGAAAACTGCGCATGTATTATTGCTTTCATGCTACTCACCACATCTTCAGGATCATCAGGATCTATACGGAGCTTTGTTGGTAATGTCCGTGATTGGAAATCCGTGGTGGCTGCTTGTGCAATCTTCCGTTTGATGGCCTGTTTTGTAGCTTCAGCTACTCTCTCAGCTTCCGCCAAAGCATTGACCACTCCTTCGACTACCCTTATATTGCCAGGATCAACCTGGAAATCATAAACCATGAACGGACATTTCAAATAAGGAAATAAAAAATAAACAGACAAGACAATAACTAAAGACACATACTAATGTTGAACATTTGTACTCCGTCCAATTAATACATGAAACGGAAAGAGACTATCAGGTTCAATGGATTATCCACTCACAGAACATCAAGAGATCCAATTAAACATCCCACACAAAGTCGAATAGTCAGGTCATCCAAGACAAAGTTGAAGCAGTTGATATTACCAGATGGCAGCCTTGCAAGCCAGAGAAGTTAAAATAATACCAACACCACCATAAGGTACATGATTGCAACCACAGTTACCATGGTGACTAGGCAAGTCTGGAGCAGGGAACCCACTTGGATGCCTAGGCATCACTTAGGCTGGGGCAAGGCAGGGGCTTTATTTAACTAAGGAGAGGTATCAGTGAAATATGTTGAGCAATATGGGCATTTATATATCAACGAAGAGAGGGATAAAGGTGGAAATGAAACAAAATTCAAGGAGAGAATGGAAAAATAACATTATCATTCCTATTACTGGTTCTACAGTAACCTTTATTCGTCCACTGAGATGTTACTTTTAAAAAAATAAATAAATAAAAAGTTAGTCTTCATTTCAGTCATGGTATCCTCTTGTTTCCCAGAAGCTTAGGTCCAACTGTAGCACCAACTATGACAAGACAGAGGAAGTTCAACATACCAGATTCCGTCATGTCCAAAAACGATTACCAATGAGGAGTGACTTGATGCAAGTTGAAAACAAAGGGGAAGGCCAGAAGAATTGAGGATGGAATAAGAAGAAAATAATAAAAGGGGAATCAGGAGCTGGAATTGTTGTCTGCTGACACCAGGTAGCTGACTAGCTCACATGGGAGTAATTGGATTGAGTTGAGCTGAATGCACAAGAAGCTTTGTATCAGACTAAGCTAATTAACAATATCCATGAACAACTGCTTTTTTAAGCATGGATGACCAGGATATTTCATAAGATTCCTTGTTATATAAGCAATAAAGGAAGAAAACCACTGTCTCAAAAGTTTGTAACTGCCACATTATATACAACAACAACAAAGCCTTATCCCAACTAATAGGGTTGGCTACATGGATTCTTGTCCTCCAATCAACTCTGTTTGATGTCATACTTGAAACAAGGCCTAAGCTATGCATGTCTTTCCTCACCACCTCCCCTAGAGTTATCTTAGATCTAACCCTAGCTCTTTTAGATCCTTCAATCTGAATCAAATCACTCCTCCGTACTGGAGCATCTAAAGGACTCCAATGAACATAGTCATACCATCTCAAACGACTTTTTCATAGTTTATCATGTATTGGCGTTATTCCCAAATCAGGTCTAATACGATCATTCCTTACCTTATCCTTCCTAGTTTTGCTACACATCCATCTCAACATCCTAATCTCAGCTACAGTAAGTTTATATATATGATACTCTTAACTGCACAACATTCCGCACTATACATCATAGCTGGTCGAATGACTATCCTATAAAATTTTCCCTTCAGTTTTAAAAGAATGCAATAAAAATAAGGTCCCTTGGGATTCTATTGGTGGGAAAGAGGGTTCAAAGCAAGTCAAACAAACCCTCTTTGCTATAGGATCTTAATTCAGTCCAACACAAAATCTGTAGAGAAAAGTAATAGAAAAAAATTCTTATCTGGAAATCCGACCGTCAGAAATTGATGAAACTTGGGTTGAATGGCATTTATAATAGTTATGAACACCCTTCAAAATTTGAGAATGATCCGAAAAGAATTGAAGGAGCTATGAGCTTTGTAATCTTGTTGTACCTGGTGCCGCCAAAACCTGGGCAGGTTCAAAAGAATGTCGGCTGCTGATTTGGTTTTACTTCTTCTAATTGGTGCTGAGTGTTTCACATATAACCAGCAACAAAGAACAAAATAGGAGTATTAAATGCAAAGGAACAAAGGAAATAGAGTTCGATTGAGTCTCACAACCTTGGAGGCTCAACCAGAAAATAGGAGTTTCACTCTCTCTTTTTTTCTGGAAAATTCTAAGAGCCACCAGCCAGCTTCTATTCCTCTTATTTATAATGAGAATCCTTACAATTAAAATAGGAAAGAGATAAAATTACTAAAACTAAACCTCCTTATAACATAGGAAGGTTTTAATACAATGGAAAGAAAACTTTCTAAATCTGAAAATAGGAAAGTGAATACTTGGTCTCCAAGTAATTGACACCTACTATCAATCTATCATAAATATTAGGAAACAAACTAAACAATGAAATTAGGAAACCAACTTTTAGGAAAGAACTAACAAAAGAGTGAAAAATCTGCTGCTGGTACTGTTCACGTGAACAATACCGCGTGAACAGTGTTCACGTGAACAGTGTTCACGTGAACACTGTTCACATGAACAGTGTAGGTTGGTCAACCAATTGGGCCTGGCCCAATTGTGGAAGGTTTCTTCTTTCGGCCCCTTCTGGAGTAGACTTGGGCTGCATCATCTATCCAGCAACAAAAAGCAAAGATCCATCAGTCCAAGCATCAGTAATTAGTCATCAGAAGTTGGTTTTCAGTTGTCATTATTAATTATTAAACATTCTGGGGCGGGCTTTAGACATGGGCCATAGCTTCTCACAGGGTTTTATTAATTAAGCTCACTAATTGGACGTAACTTATAAAAGTTTGTTTTAAATCTTATGTAAGATTAGGAGATTGAACATGTTTTCATATACACCCGTTTAAGGATTGGAAACCTCATCTACCTCCACAAGATTGCAAAAACCTCATCTAGTATCTAAAAACTTTGTTCCGTTAATCAACAAAGTCCACTCTGTTAAAAGATTCCTGCTAGTTGCTGACGTCAGATGCGTTGAAAATTTTAATGGACGATAATACCCTTTTAGGTTTGTTAAAAGACCAAAATACCCTTTTATTCATTTATTACCTTACCCCCAAATTTTCATTTCCTTTCATAACAGTGAAATTGGAAAAAAAAAATTCGAAACCACTCTCGAGTCCTCTGTTCACGAATCCTATGTGGAGTCCAACCCAAGATTAAAGTAATCGGTATCTGCAAGCTATATAACGAGATCCGTATTCAGAGAGTAGGGCATTTCGAGCTTGAGTAGCAGAATAGTGGATACGATTTTGATGAAGAGGAAACCAAGCTTTACTGTCCACATAGCCGTCTAAAACCCATTTCTAGTTGATTTCTGAAACAAATCGACCATCTTCTCTTCTTTAACTTTTGGATTTTGCATCTCTCAACACTCACCCCCTTTATTCAAGATCTCCTCTGTCTCTCTCTCCCTCTTTCTACTTTAAACTGATATCGCAATTGCAGATGAGCAAAGAGAAGGAGAAGCGAACCTGCCGGTGACTCATTCAAAAACAATCAACAACTCAAAACGATGGTAGAAACAAATATTGAAATTGCTATCAAAGAAAAAAAAATACAAGAAAACATCGATTAAATCCTTAAAACTAAACTCCCTTGGTGTCCCTGGTATTAGGGTTCGCTGAAACTAAATACAAAATGGGAACCGTAAATTCTGACAGATAAAAAACAAGAGTTGCAGCGGTGGTGTGCGGGCGTCGAAATCGGGGATGTCGAAATTCGAGTCTGAACTTTGGTTTAGTTCTGCTCTGCCTTGGTTGATTAAACTGTGTTCCCATTTCAGAATGTCTTTTCGCTGTAGAAATTATTATAGAAAGAAGACTGAAATACCAGGAAATATACCCAATGGATCTTCTAAAGAGAAGAAGCAACTGGAATTCAGGGAGGGAAAAGAAGAAAAAGATTAAAAAGATGAGAAATGTCGTCGGCCTGCAACTTTACTTCTTGTCCTGCTTTGTATTACTGGGTTGTTCTTCCCAAAGTATCATTGCAGGGGACACCATAACTCCAAATCAATCAGTTAGAGATGGGCAAAGCCTCGCATCTTCCGGTGGAACATTTGAATTGGGGTTCTTCAGTCCCACCAATTCCAATAATAAATACATTGGGATTTGGTACAAGAAAATCTCAGTTCAAACTGTTGTTTGGGTTGCAAGATAGTAGGCTAGTAGCAGTTGTTTGAAGCTTTCGTCAAATTCAGATGCAAGGACCAAAGGAAGTGGAGAAAGCTCTGGAAACTAGAAAGGCAGAAGCTGAAAGCCTGAGAACGAACTGAAACTTAAAAGCTTAAAAGGCAAAGGATCTTCTTTCCTCTTGGCATCTTGGCTTCTTGGCCTCTTTGGGTGTTAAAATCAGCAATTCAGCACCCTGCAGATACCTAAAAAGAAAGTGATTGTTTCTGCACTTTATTTATTTGTAATTGTCCTTTTTCCCCCAAAATGTTCGTCTGTTTTCTCTTCTTCACAAAAGGCGGTGGGGGAGTCGAGCGGAGCAAACCATGAGCGGAGGAAGGGGAAAAGTGAAAATCGACGACAAGGCAGAGGGGACCAACGTAAGGGGATTAGGGTTTGAGTGAGAGTGAAAAGGAAAGAAACACAGTTCCATTACAAAGGTCGGATTAGTCATTCATTATATTATTTTAATTTTTCAATTTTTAATATGAAAGGTAAAACTGTATTTCAACAATTCCATCAGTTAGTTGGATGTGGTTGAGGTTTTTGCAATCTTGTGGGGTTAGATGAGGTTTCCAATCCTTAGTGGGGTGTCTATGAAAATTTTCCAATTATTAAACATTCTGGGGCGGGCTTTAGACATGGGCCATAGCTTCTCACAGGGTTTTATTAATTAAGCTCACTAATTGGACGTGACTTATAAAAGTTTGTTTTAAATCTTATGTAAGATTAGGAGATTGAACATGTTTTCTACTTTTACCAGAAGCTTCTCCTTTGCTGATATATATGGTAAGTAGACTGTAAAGGATGCAGGGTTTTGACTTTTTGGTTTTAATTCATATCAAATATTGAGTTCATTGAGTAGGAGACTTTGTTTCTTCTTTTAGCTTTAGCCTTTGCTATTGCTGCTATGGTGTACCAATTTATAGGTTCTTCTCTCTAACTTCATCTTCTGGGCTGAATTATAAATTCTGACAGGATTTTATGCAATTTTAACTATGGGATCTTTGGGATTTAGCCTGAATCAATTGTGTAATTGAAAGTTGTTGCTATCATTAGTTAAATTTTAAAATCCAAAATTTGATATTTTCAACCTAGATATGGTACAACAAAGACAACAACAACAACAATGCCTTATCCTAACTAAATGGGCTTGTCTACATGGATTCTTTCCCTCCAATCAGTTCTGTTTGAGGTCATACTTGAAACAAGGCCTAACAAGCTTTTAGCTTGGCTTGATTTGAAGTATTAAGGGCAGAAGTCCAGGCCAAAAAGACTTTGAAGGAACCACAAGCATGTTGATTGGTTGAAGTTTCGATGCTGCTTTAAATTCCATAGCCCTCGCTGTCTGTGCAAAAGGCACCATGGTTAACTTTCCCAATATTTTTCCTAGGGCCTTCTGAAAATTAGAATTTACTATCAGTTCTTAGGAGGGCCTTGGGTTATGTATAATCTCCTAGCTTTGGTTTGAAACTTTAAATTGAAGCACTACAGTTTATTACAATTTTTTTATTAAATATCAAGACTGGATTGTGTTTCCTTTTACTTTATTTGCATGAATAATTTTGAATAATTAGGTAGGTTCACGTAGACCTCTAGGCTGTAGATATGGAACACAAGATAAAGGTTCAGATTAACAGAACAGGATTGCTTGGATTTTAATATGTACAAGGAAAGAAAGAAATCTCAATTCAAATATAGTTTCTGATTATCAGATCTGACTAGCTAGAAGTTCGTTAGATATTCCTCCAGATCTAATAGAGGGGATTCAAGAGGAAGATGAGAATAAAGAAGAGAGCAAGATAAAAGAGTGGGCTTGATGAGGACATCACAGTGGACCCAACTTTCAAAGTGTACCAGCGGAAGAGGCATAGGCTTCAGGCTCCCCCCCTTGTGGTTCAATGATGAGTTTTGGGGCTACCACTTAGCTAGGAACGGCAGTTAACTTAGTAGTTTTCATTGTTTTATTTATTTCTGTTTATTTTCTATTTCTAGAAACTATTTGTTTCTATTTCTAGTTTCTATTTCTGTCTCTAGTTGGTTTTTTTTTTTTATTTGTAAAAGGGCATTAACCCCTTCACATTTTAGCTAGTGGTCCCATCCCCCACGTTTTTCTTTTATCATGTGCTTGTTAGTTGTTAGTGGGTCCCACTCCTTTTCTTTTATTTGTTTTTTATTTATTGAAATTAATTGTTAGTGGGTTGTTATTCCCAGGTAACAATTCGCAGTTAGTTAACATTGTAAGCCTTTAAAGGCTAATTATTCTCAAAAATAAAGTTTTAATGATTATCCTCTCTCTCTCTCTCTCTCTCTCTCTCTCTCTCCCCCCTCTATATCTCTCTCGGTTTCACTACTTCACCCCCCCCCCATGGTAACCCCCTGGTTCCTCCCTCTCGGTAAGTGCTTTACCTCATTTGCTTTTATTTATTGTTTTTTTTTTTTTTTTTGGTTGATGTTTCTACTTTCCACGAAATCCTATATTCTGTTTTCTTTGTTTTTTTTTAGTTGTTAAATTGCTGTTAAAGAAATCCCCATTCCTTTATTTTCTTTTCTCTGTCCACGAAATTCCTGTCTTACTTTTCTTTGGGCTGAAGCTATTTATTTCACAAAGTGTCATGTGTCTAATATAAATCTTTGCTAGTTGTTACCTTAAAATTCTGCTTTACCTATTTCTGTTGACTGTAGACTGAAACGTCAGTTTCAAGGTTTTTGTTTGGTTCTTCTTACTTCCACTATAGACAGCATATTTCAGCATTGCTGTGTAGAACATTGTACTGGTTTCATATTTCAGCATCAGTTCTAGTCAGTCGTCCATCTTATTTAATATTGAATATGTTGCTGACTTAACATGAAAGTTGGTATTTTATGCATAATAGCATAGCTGTTTCTGTTTTAGGAATACTGAAATTTCCTGCATCTTATAACTTGCCTAATGCTGTCTCTATTTACTGAAATTCTATTTCAACCTATTTGATCATTGTAGAGTTGGAAAAACACTGCTAAGTACATATTGTTCATTGGTCAATAAAATCCAGCTCTAAAATTTAACTGCATGTCATGTATGCTGCTGTCCCCTTTTCAAACCAGCTAAACTTTAGGTAACTTAATACCTAGCCTATTTGTAAGTGTAGGAAACCTAGTCCCCTAGGGTGTCCTACATCAGGGCTACAGAGAGAGAGAGAGAGAGAGAGAGAGAGAGGAGGTCTTGGACTTCACTTGGCCAAATGCAAGTTACACACGTCCCTTAAAACAAACACTTTATTTTGTTCAATCTCAATAACCATAGGAGGTAGACTGCATACTTATAAAGACCCAAAAATAAAAATAAAAACTAAGTAATGAGTTGTTAGTTATCAAAAAATAAAATTTCTATTTAAATTAGAACCCTTAATATGGACTCTTCAAGACTAGTAAGCTATAGTAGTGAGATACTAGCATAACTTATTCTCTAATGACACTCTTTGATAAACTCAAATGACTAATTTACCCTTACAACTTAAAGATATTTAGAAAAAATTTTGCTCCCATTAGGACTCCATACATGGGCTTTATAATTTAGCCCAATATAGTAGAAATTTCCTAAAATAAAAGCCCAGTCCATACAATCTTCAAACCAGCAATTATTCTTTACATTGGATTGTATCACATAAATTTCCCATTGCCATCCTACTCAAAACTTGAAATGATTGTGATTCTGATGCAGTCCAAGGACCAGCCAATAGTGGACCAGCCCAAGGATCTGTCAACATGGGCCCAACCCACACTGTTTACGTGAACACTATTCACGCGGTACCGTTCACGTGAACAGTACCAATAGCAGTAGTTAGAATCTTTTGGTTAGTTTCCTAATTTTTAGTTTACTTATTTCCATTGTTTAGTTTCCTAAAAACTAGGCTAGTTAGTTTAGAAGTCTTAGTTGCTTGGAGATTAAGACTTGCCTAAAATCTAGTTTCCTAATTCCAGTTTTTAGAAACTTTCCTATTTCTATGTTTTAGAAACTTCTTAAGTTATAAAGGAGGTTTAGTTTTTCCAAGTTTAATTCTTTCCTATTTTATTTGTAGTGTTTCAAAGCTATAAATAAAGAAAATGCAGGCTGGCTGCAGTAGAGTTTGAGGTTTAGCTTTTCCAAGTTTAATTCTTTCCTATTTTATTTGTAATGCTTCAAAGCTATAAATAAAGAGAATGCAGGCTGGCTGCAGTAGAGTTTTTCTAGAAAATTAAAAGTAATTAATTTCTGGTTGAGCCTCACCAAGTTGTGAGACTCAACCTCTTGTTCCTCTTTCTTCCTTGATATTTTGACTCTTGTTTTGAGATACAAACATACAACACTGGCTGGCAACATAGCCTACCTGTAGATCCATTGAGTTCCCTTGATAAACTACTACCAAACTAGAAACAATCAATCATCTTCCAGATCTGGGGCGCTAACAGGTTCAGTCAACTTTCGGGCCCCACAACTTCTTCAATTTTTCTCAGATCTTCTTTAACTTCGGAAGAGGGTTCATAAGTGTTATCAAGGACTTCCAAACCAAATTTCATAAATTTCTGACGGTCAGATTTCGAGTGAGTAATTTTTTCTATTACTTTTTCCTGCAAATTTTATGTTTGGACTGATTAGAGATCCTGTAGGAAAGAGGGCTTCTAAATTTGATATGTTTTAACCCCTTTGCCATCAAATTCTCATAAGAAAAATATAAACTTAGCTTACATTAATAAGTCTATTAGTTAATTCCTGAATTAAGTAAAGAAAACTACTGAACAAATACCTTCAAGTTACTCTTTCAGTATCTCAGAAAATAGTCCAATTCAATTTAGAATTATTGCTACAGATTAATAGTCGCAAAGACAGGACTGACTAATGCCATTGGCACTACCAAAAAGGGGGTTTGAATATCTTCTTACACACTTGTGTCTTTTCAAATGTAGTGTCTCTTAGTTTATACTAATTTTGTAAACTTTCCTTCTGAGTTCAGCAGTTACTTTAATAGACATATGCATCTAGCTACACAAGTCTTTTTTCAGTAATTGACAACCAGAAAAAGGAAAAGGAAAGAATTCAAATACAAGCAAAGATTAAGTACTCCAATATCTAATATTCAAGGGCATGGCCACAAAAACCATACCTCTTCTTTATTCCCCCACTCATCATACGAAACATAGTACCCATTTGGAGAATGCGCCACAATTGTTGCATCATACCTGGACATTCAACTATCAAACACATAAAAGAACAAATGGTAAAACAAATGAAAGATAAGAAAAACAGAAAAATTACAAGTTAAGTTTCTTTGTATTATACACACCATTCCCCATCTTCACTCCAAACAGCTTGAACTTTTGTGCCAACAGGAAGCTTCTCAAACGGCTCTGAGAAGTTGTTCAATGCCTAAACAGAAGCATAATATAAGCAAATATTGAGGAAATGTATAGAAACGTATAAAGTAATATGGTCGACAAAACTATAAAATATCCACTTTCCTACCTAGACTTTGGCATTCAATTTAGAATTCTCATTCATTTCATCTTCAGAATGCAAATCTTATCTACAGTTTCTACACACAAGTATGTTTATATTTTCCGCCACCCTCATACAATCACAGGCCTACCTAATTTGCAATAGAGCCACTCCAGAAAGAGAGAGAGAGAGAGAGAGAGAGAAAGTGCAGAAAGATAGGATGAAATACTAAATTGAAGAATAATTACCATATCATAATCAGAAGTCCCTGCAAACTGCTGACCATGTGAAGGTACATTAGCATCATCACTCCCATATTCTGATACAGAAATATCATTTTGCTTTGCTGTTGCAAAGAGCTCCTCTGTAAGCACAATCACCTACATCCCAAGATGCCTCACCCAAGTAAGAAAAAACAGACCCCAAAACAAATCAATCAACTTGCACTGGAAAAAACCAAAAATTTATTGGAATTTCCAACTTAGAATCTCATCATGAACATCTGAAATGAGGAGAGAGGCAAGCAAGCAGGCGATCGAGGAAATACACCTGCAAAGGAACCAAGATACTAGTGATGGGCATCTTTACTTACAGCAGTTATTTTATTTTTCAAAATTTTAAATCCCAGTATGGCTCCCTTCAGAGGAATGCATGAGCTATCAAGGTTGTCAATCCAACGCCTAGGCGTCCGGACGCCTTGGAAATTAGGCCGCCTTGGTCGTCCAGCAGCCCTCCAACGCCTTTGGTCGCCTTGACGCCCTGACAACCTTGTGAGCTATGTTTTAACATGAACATCAGCCTCACCTTGTTAAGAAACAAAATAAAAACAAAAACCTCCACGAGAATTCCCCAGCCATTACGCAGTCAACTCATGCTGGCCTGCTCGAACAACATAATGATTCCTTGAAAAAAAAGAAAAGGGCATTCCAAACACGAAATAATTGTATATACTACAGGGTAAACAATCATTCCATTCCCAATAACAATCCATAACTTTCTAAAATTTGACATCTCAAATAACATTAACATATAAGAGAACCAACAGATAGCTTTAGTGAAATTGAAAAAGAAAAAAGAAGGAAAAAGGAGTTAAAATAGATTAGCTCACTTCTTGAAGCTCTCTTTCCATGTCTGTATACTCAGAGTTTCCAGGATCATCAGCCATCAGTTTTCTGACCTGATTAAGAAGGGTATAGGTCATTACACAGGGGGAAGTTCAAGCAGGGATTCTACACAAAATATTTAAACAATTGCTAAAATGCATAAAGGAATGGAAGCAAAAACCAAAGTCTACAGTAGCACAAGTGTAAAATTACATAATGACTATTCATAAAAAAAAGGTGATGGTACATTGATGCTCATTATACAGAACTTACTCTTCAAAAGGCCCACAGCCCACTAGTTTATCTTCTTTTTAGTTTTTGAAACTTACAGCCTAGTTAAAGGGATAAATATCCATTAATGCTACCATGTAACTGTGACTATTTTCTTAGGGCGCTGAGTTGGGATGTCATGTGACTCCACAGGATAAAAATGGATAAATCAATGCTTTTCTCTTTTGTGCACTTCTTCTGGGTGAGCTGGAATAATAAAACTATGACCTTACGTTGCAACCCAAACAATTATCAAAGTATAAGTTTGAGCAATTGACAATGGATCACCCGAGGTTCTCGAACTCACTGAAAAACACTATAAGCTTTAACCTCAATAGCTCTAAATTTACTTAGATAGAGCAAAAAAGTGCATACAGTTACTTTCCTAGTACGGCTGACTTCCAGTGATGTTACAGAAAGAGCTAAAAAAATGAAAGATACAAGCAATGTACTCCCAAAAGCCTTAACCAAATAATATTATAACTCGAACCATATAGAATTCCAATCTTATTCAGTCATATCGTACGTAGCACCAAACCCTACTGATAATCAATTAACTGACCAGAAACTAGCTCCGCCATAATTCAATAAAAAAATAAAATCAGAAGACGCAATAAACAAAAAATTCAGTGATGAACCCTAATTCAGGTTAGAACAAAGTAACCCCAGAGAATTCGTGAACCAAATTCATTGACAATCAAAACAAAATAATCATAGAAAAAATAGTGGGGAATGAGAGCCTAATTGAAAAGGAAACGGGAAAATTAAAAACAACACTCAATAATGACACCTGCTGAAGTTGTTCCTTATAGGTTGAAAGATTGGAAGCAAGTTCATCAATGCTAAGTTCTTCGTTTCCTTGCATCTCTTCGGTTTCCCTTTTGACAGAATTTTGGGGTCGAAGAAACCAGAGCCGGACAGTCAACAAGAAGATAATTCTATTCCTCCTTTCGAATTGAGGAATGTCGTGTCTCTTTATTTTCTTGTTCTCGGTTTAATTGTGGAAACCCCAGTACTTTCATGAATTTTTAGCGAAGCCCTTTTGTTCTGTTAATTTGACATGTAACCCAACAATTTTGTTGCCTTACCAAACAGCCGGAGCCCGGATGGTCCAGTTGAAAATTCTGACGAACAATCTTAAGCTTTGTTTTTTTTGTTTTTTCTTTTTCAGAATTTTTTTTTTTTTTTTGGTAATAAAGAGTTCTATACTTTTTTTTTTATATAAAAAAAAGTATCCAGACTTTTGGCGTAACTAATCCCACAAGTTCATACTTTTTTTTTCTTTTTTAGTAATATAGAGTTCTATACTTTTTTTTTTTTTTTTTTTTTTATAAAAAGAGGTATCCATACCTTTGGCCTGACTAATCCCACAAATCCATACTGACCCCACGACCCCATGGACTGGGTCATTTTAGGGTTGAATGAGAATCATTCCACTTGCATCTGACCCCATGGTCTGGGTCATTTTAGAGTTGAATGAGAACCATTCCACTTGCATCCATAGCAGGAAAAAATAAGCATTTAACACCCCGTGTAAGTGGTCCCAAGGTAGTAAGAGGAGTCGAACTTAGTACCTTCCGCTTCCTAAGGCGTAGGCTCCTTGCCAACTCAGCCACAAAATAATCATGGAATGGACTCTGGCCAAGGTAGTAGACTAGTAGTAATAGAGTTCTCTATTCATTAACAGAGGTAACCGTAGTATTTACAAAAAGTATATCCGATAACCACATAATGGACTCTGGCCAACTAACCTCCCCTATACCGGTTAGGGCCTTCCTAGCAAGGGTATGAGCAACTACATTTGCTCCCCTTTTTTTTTTTTTTTTTTTTTTTTTGGTAATCTACATTTCCTCCCCTTGGAACTTACATAAAACATACATTAACTTCTGCATTAATCATACACTTAATATCAGCAAGTACAGAAGTTACAAAATCATCATGTACAGGCCTTTGTTCCACCAAATAATTAACCACCTACAAGCAATCAAATTCAACTATAATATGATTCCAACCTGTAGCTAGCACACGAGCTAATCCTTCTTGAATAGCAATTGCCTCTCCTGTTGCAATGGAAGGGAATGAACATGAGTTTGAAACCGCAAACAAAGGCATACCAGTCGAATCTCTCAAAATGTAACCAATACCTCCATGTCCCCTTTCACCAACTACAGCATCAGTTTTAAGCTTAACAATTCCATTTGGAGGTACAAACCAACCAAACAAAGGTGTAGAAATTGCATTATCACCTACAACAGTGCTAATAGATTAAGAGGGTTGAGCAACAATAGGAAAGCAACCACACAAAAATCCTACCAAGCTTTTTCCAGACGTCTCACCAGAGCCAATGGAGTAGAAACTATATCTTCAAAATACAAAGCATTTCTATATTTCCACAAATATCAACACATAAAAGAAATAAAGGATAAAACCTATCGTCTTTGTGTTTTAGATAAACTTCCAATAGTTGACATATGCAAAAACCAGCCATAAAATTTAGCCTCGTGTGAATAAGAAACATGAGTAACCAAAGAAGAGGCCAACCAGGCAGCTCTTGCAAATGGACATTTCAATAAGACATGATCGACACTTTCAACTGGATCACCACAACGTCGACAGTTCCAATCCACCCAAATATTTCGGGGAGACAAAGCTTCATTTACCCCCAAACCCCCTGCACAACACCTCCGATGGAACTCCTTAATTCTAGGCAGAGTCTTACAAGACCAAATCAGATTTCGTACCCTTTTAGGAACCCTCAGTCATTCATGAACATGAAAGGAAGAAGGTTGAGCCAGCAACTAATCTTGTCTAATATTGGATAATAAATGATAAGCAAACTTAATTGAAAACTTACCATTCTTAGCTTCCTTCCAAATGAGCTTATCTGCAACTTGAAACCAGGAAATAGGAATTTGCAAGATAGCATCACCTTCTGATGGCTGAAACAAAAGATGAAGAATATCAACCTTCCAAGAATGATTCTGAGTATTAATTAAATCTGAAACCAAATTAGAAGGTGAGTCTTCTAGTTTTAAAGAAACTATTTTATGTCCTTTGAGATTAGGAATCCAAGGATCATCCCAAATATGTATTTGAAATCCATCACCAACCTTCCATGTCAAACCTTAACACAAGTCCTCTTTGCCAGCCATGATACTCCACCAAGTCCATGATGGATTTGAACCAAGCTTAGCATGCAGAAAGTCTGTATTGAGAAAATAAATATATTTAAAAAATCCAACCCAAAAGGCCTCCGGATTAGTATAAATCCTTCACACCAATTTTGCAAGCAAAGCTTGGTTTTGTTGGTTTTGTAAAGAGGGGTCCCTAAGACCAAGGCCTCCATCTCTCTTAGATAGACATAGTGTATCCCAAGAAACCCAATAAATATTAATCCAAGACGCACCTTTAGACCATTAAAAAGAAGTTGCAACTTTCCTAATATCATCAAGTTGAGATTTAGGAATCCGAAAATGGGAACCCACATAATTAAAACTTGTTAACACAACAAATTTTAATAAAATTTCCTTTTCAGTATTCGGCAAAAGATTAGCTTTCCACTTCTGCATTTTAGACAAAATTTTCTCCACATGATCAGTAAATAAAGTTGTTTTTGTCAAACCAAAATCGATTCGAAGTCCTAAATACTTAGGAGGACCCGAACCATATGGGATCTTAAGAACCTGGGAAAACTAGCGCCTAAATCTCATTGGGGTGTTCGGACTAAAAGTAAGAGAGAACTTCTTCAAATTAATCCGCTGTTCTAAAGCATTACAATACAAATTTAGACATCCTTGCAAATTCAATACTTCACTTAACTTAGCATTTGAAAACAACAAACAATCATCCGCATACAACAAATGTGTAAGAGCAGGTGCTCTATTCCTAATACGGATACCCTTCAAATCCCCACTTTGATATTTAACATTTACAATTGCTGATAAAAGCATGAGCACAAATGATAAACAAAGCAGGAGACAATGGGTCACCTTGTCTAATTGCTCTGGACAGAATAAAAGATCCCCTTTCAGCCCCATTAATAATCAAAATATAATTAATCGTAGAAACACATTTCATTACCCACTCAACTCAACAAGAAGCAAAGCCCATCCGTAGAAGAATACCTTTGATAAAAGGCCATTCCATGCGGTCATAGGCTTTCATTATGTTAAGTTTTAATGCAAGAAGATAGGATTTACCTTTTGTAAGACCCGCACTCTGAAAACCCGGTCTAACCTTGGTTTTGTATCGTAACAGGTCTTCCGATCATCACCGAGCCAGACGGGGCAAGCGGATAACAAACAGGTACGAAATCGGACCAAGTCCACCAATTATACCTGATTTTAGGTATACCGGTCGATGGTACCGATGATGGTACCGGTCGACCGGTATGGCCTCGCGCAGCTATGTGCGGGAATTTGGAAATTGGTCTCGCGGGTCCCGCTTCCCGATTTCGAATCCTAGAAGTTTTCTAATCCTAGTAGGGTTACTAAACCCTATTTCTAGCCTATAAATACACCCTTAAACCCCTCAAATCCTTTCCATTGTCTCTCACAAACCCTAGAGAAGAGAAAGAGCTTGGAAAGGAGAAGGAGCTAGGAAGAAGAAGGAGGTGCCGCCATTACCGTTTGACGAAGCTCACGCTACGCCTGTCAACGGTGAGTGTTTGAATCCCTCTTCTTACCCTATGTTAGTTGTGTGGGTGGATCAATACCACGCAAAGTAGGTATTGATCTAAAATCCTAAATTGGCCAATAAACCCTAAGTTGCCGCCAAACCCTAGATTCGAAGTTTCGAGATGATATTCACCGAAACGAGACTTGAATGAGTTGGGGATAACTCTAACTCAAAGCCTAGACTTAGAATGGATATGAGAAACCCCGAAAATCCATGGAGGATGATCGACGGCAATAAGAACCCATGTATGGTCTTCCCGAGACATACCGGCCGACTATACCGGCTGCACATAGTGCGACCGGGTATGTTGCGACCGCTACCTCTCGAGGTTATTCGGTGGGGACCGGCTGACCATACCGGTCGCCAGCTTCCCACAGAGCCGCGACCGTACATGCCACCGGCCAGCCGTGAGGGTATTTTTGTGATCTCCGTTGGTTTCGACCAACATGAAACCCTAAATAATATATTCTAATGAAACCCTAATATTATGTAGGACTCCGCGACTTATCGCTTGGATCTTGCGACGTGGAGCAAGTAATCGAACGAGGCCGCCGTAAGGGAATCTGACCTAAAACCTAATAATTAATGGACAAGAATCGTTGTTAATCATTGAATATCTATGATATGATGTTTGTGCATATTCACATGTCATCCTTTACTTTCGCCTATTATTATTGCTCATGCATTGATAGGATGTGATTGTTAGGCATGTGGTTGTTTTCGTTGGTGTGTGGAGGGGCATGGGCCTGGATCGCTCTTCACACCGGTACTTTTTGTAGTATTCTGTCTTAACATGCTTGGTACGGGTGGGGTATCGAGGGAAGATCGTGGTACGGTGGTCTCCGATATTGATGTTGTCCGGCCATTGTTGTGTGGTACCGAGGATTCCGAGTCGACGCTGGCTTATCCACGATGCTTTAGCTCTATCTCTATGCCGTAGGGAGTTATGTTGGGATAGGGTCTACCCGCGTATTGTTTCTATCCTAGTGGGTTAGTCTGGATAGGGTATCGTGGGGAGGTGACGTGTGGTGGTCTCCGACCCGCCCGCACGCCTAGCTCTATCTCTATGCCGTAGACGGCCGTGCGGGATAGAGCATACATTGTTGACATATAGGATTGGTTAGTTGCGAGCCCGGGCCCATGAGCCCCGGCAGTAGGGGCTTAGGTACTGGTATGGGTAGAGTATCAGGGGAGGTGCGGGTATACCTTAGCTCTATCTCTATTCCATGATGGGTGCATGTGGGTTGGTGGTAGTGTGATTACTGTGCGACGCTACACACTCATGTATAGAGGTGCGGGGGCCACCAAACCTTTCTATAGCACATTGCAAACTTAAAATCGGACCACAAAGATAAAATGATTGTTACTCATGCATAATCTTGTGAAACTGTCTCGATTGTCTTACTCGAGCCGTGTTGTGTGCTCACCCTTTGTATATACATTGTTTTTAGATGTTGATGCGAGATACACCGTGGACGACTATGTGAACGCTCCGGCGTACAGTGGTGTAGCTGCTTTGGATGTACAAGCAGGGGAGGACGAGCATGATGCTTCATGCGAGTGCCCTTTCTGTGTGTACCTTTGATTTATTTTATTTATTTGTTTCAGTTATTTTGTTTGATATTAAGAGATGTAAAAGATATTATATTTTATGTTTGAATTTGAATAATGGGATATTTATTTAAATTATCAATAGATACTCAGTTCATTCTATTTAAAGTCTTCCGCTGTATATTTATATTTTGATTGTGGTTATGTGTAATTGGTTTGTATGGGTGGACACGGCCTATTCGAGATCCTGGTGTGAACCGTTGGTTCAATGACGGTTCACTCACACCGTTCTGGTTGGATCAGAATTGGGGTGTGACACCTTTAGTCTTCTTCCTTATATAATGAAATGTTTCATGGGCCAAGAAAACATTTTCTAAAATCATATGGTTTGGAATAAAAGCTGACTGATTTGCAGCAATGATATAAACAAGGAAATCTTTCAACCGGCCAACCATAATTTTAGAAATAATGCACATACAGACATTACACAAACTAATAGGACGAAAATGATCCAAAGTTTATGGTTGTTTAACCTCAGGGATTAGACGAAGATAAGTGTGATTCATTATAGTAGACAATGATCCATATGTAAAAAAGTCAGTAACAAACCTGACAATATCCACACCAGTATTAAGCCAGAACTTACGAAAATAGACAGGTGGATGACCATCTAGACCGAGAGATTTCATTGGAGAAAAACTAAAAGTAGCAACCTGAATCTCATCTGCAGTAGGAATCGAGCAAAGGGACACATTCATATCATCTGAAACCAAAGGCTGAACATAAGATAATACCTGCTCCAAAATTGAATTAAGCACACCTCCTGAAGTAAATGCAGTAAAAAAAATGATGATGAAAAGCCTTATAAATATCCTCTTCATTCAATGACCAGTCACCATTCTGTAGCTTAAGTTGAGTGTTACGGTTGCAATTACGACAATTGATTATTGTTGCAAAAAAATAACCTGTATTAGCATCCCCTACCTGCAACCAGTCAACTCTTGCTTTTTGCTTCCACAACAATTCTTCTCGTAAAAGTTCCTCCTCTAATTGATTAAGTATATTAGTTTTCACCACCTGATGAAAATCATTCACTTCCTTCTGCTGCAATCTCAATAACTTAGATTTCAAACTCTGTTTCTTTGACTAAACCTTGTCAAAAACCTGCCAATTCCATTTCTAAAACATATGTTACCTACTAAACAACTTCTTCTCCACCACCTCAGAAGCTGAACCACACAAAGCCTGATCCCAACACTGAGCAACTAGTTGCCTACAATCTTGATTCCTGAATCACATCACCTCAAAACGGAAGGGCCGAACCCATGTAAATGATTTCCCTTTCGTGTCCAAAAGTAATGGGTTATGATCAAACCCAGAAGAAAGAAGTATGAAACCCAAAGTAGAGTCAATAAAAGTTCTCCCATAAGAATTAGCAAAAACCTGATCTAACTTAACCCTAATATTTTCATTCCCTTGCCTTCGATTATTCCAGGTCAACCTAGGTCCTTGAGTAGGAATATCATGTCACACCCCAATTTTGGACTAACCAGTGGTGTGATGAACCGTCATGAGAACCAACGGTTCAAACCAGGATCTCGTATAGGCTGTGTCCATCCGGTTAAATCAAGTATATTCCACAATGATAATCAAAGTAAATAAACGATAGCGGAAGTCTTTATTAATAATGAGCTGAGTATCTAATAGTGATAACAAATAATTAAATTCATTTATTCCCAAATACTCGAGACATAAAGTAAAATAATTAATTATATATTTCAGTAGTCAAATAGCTACACTAGTCTAAAACACATTGGTTGCATTCGCATGATAGATCATGTGCTTCCTCCAGTAGTTCCCCATCCATAGTTGTTACGTGTCCATATGTCAGCTCATTCATATAATCTTCTACGATTGGACCTGCATCAACAACTAAAAATATTCAACATCGAAAGGGTGAGCACACATCACGGCTCAGTGAACAAATAAAACAATGCGCAAACATATACATGTATTCAATTCATATCTTTGGTCGGTTTTAAGTTTGCAATGCGCTATAAAAAAGTTTAGCAGCCACCGCACCTCTATGCACGGGTGTGTAAGCCTACCCAATAAATCAAACACCATTGTCGTCCACATCCACCCCACCATGGAATAGAAATAGAGCTAAAGTAGATCACACACCGTCAACACTTCTCCTGATGCCCTACCCATACCAATTCGTAAGCAGGGCTTACAAACTGAGCTTGCAACTAACCAATCCTAATGTCATCCAATGTATCCAAGGCCTCACCCTAGTATCCCTCAATACGTCCATAGAGATAGAGCTAAGGCCTTCCGATAGAGTCAAAGACTACATGGTCCGAGACCACCTCCCCTGATGCCTTACGACGTAATAGTTCTGCTAAGGTAATGACGATATAACGATGTCAGTGGGTAAGACTTGAGTAGAGATAAAGCTAGGGTCTGGTGATCAGGCTGAACCACAATGCCACATTCTTCTCCTGATGCTTTACTCACATCTAACACACTAACTACACACACAATCACATGCCTATTCCTAGCATCATCATCATGTTGTAAATAGGTAAATGTAAATAAACATGAGCAGAAAATAACAGTAATATTGGATGACATGTGAGATGCACATTACAATCACACAAACATTGAATCAGTCATGGCATTAAAGATAATAAAATAAAAATAGTTTGTTATTATCTAATTAGTTTAAGTCTTGTTCTCTCACCTTGTAATGATACTCGTTCTTCTCCAAAGCTTTGGAAGTCACTTTGAATCTATTGAGAACTTAAAAAAATTAAGGTGTTTTAAGTTAGGATTCAAGTTCACCAAGTCACAGTAGTCAAAAGCCTAATATGGAGTCAAACAAACTTCATGAGGCTGTGTGGTCGTAGGTGTGGCTGCACCTGTGGTTGTAGTATTTATGACCACAAGGCATGTGATCGATACGTGTTATCACACCCCAATTCTGGTCTAACCAGATTAGTGTGATGAATCGCCAATAAACCAATGGTTCATCCAGGAACTCATATAGGTCGTACCCACCATATCAAACCACACACACATTCCACAGTAATAATCAGAGGTAATAAATAAATAAGCGAAAGTCTTACAGATAATGAACTGAGTGTCTAACAATGATAATAAATAATTTATCCGATTATCTCCAAAACTCAAGACATAAAAATAATTAATCCATTACATGTTCCAGTAGTCAAACATAGCTAAACTAATCATAAACACAGTGGTTGCACTCGCATGAAGAATCATGCGTCTCCTCCGTTAATTCCTCGTCCATCGTCGCAACATTTCCATACATCGGCACATTCATATAATCTTCAACAGTAGGTCCTGCATTGTAAGACCCGTATCGTACTAATCCAGTCTTACCACCTTGTATCAGGTCTTCCTATCATGGTCGGACCAAGCGGACCAAGTGCGAAAAGAAACCACAAGGCTAGGTATGTAATTTGAATCATAAATCATCTAATTGAGACGTGTGGTCGCATACCTAATAGGTGTGGTCGACCACACCTCAGAATAATGAGACCATAGGAGTCTGGGACGTGTGGTTGCAGATTTGGGTCGTGTGGTCGACATATCCTGTGACCCCACGTGCAACCACACGATGGTATAATTGACTCCGAAATTAGGAAACCTTCCTAATCTGAATGGGGTTCTTTCCTAATCAAAGTAGGACTCTATATGGAGGGTTTTTCTCTATATATAGGACGTCCCTTAGCCTTTTTCATTCTTTTAGAACTCAAACTGAAAGAGAGAGAAAGAGAGGAGGAGGAAGAGAATGAGAATTGAAGAGGAAGACTAAGAGGAGGAATTTCAGAGAGAGCTCTGATTCTTCAGCAAGTTTAAGGTATGAAAACATCCCCTACATTAGTTGAATTCCTAGAATAGATCATGGAGGAAGTATTGATTCAGAGTAAGATCTCAACCATGAGATCCATAGACGAAAACTCAAAAGAAATTCATGAAGAGTAGGTTGGAGTAGATGATTGTGAAAAATACAAAATTAAGGTCATTGATCAATCACAGGAAGGACCCTAATGATGGTTCAAGGAATCAAATCATGAAGGGATTATACTGAGAATGAAAGTCGACCAAGCACTCATGTGGTCACAGCTATGGTCGGCCACACGAGGCACATGTGTCGACCACACGCCTTTTGAAAGTTTTCAGGGAGGGTGTGGTCGCATGTGTGTGGTCGCATGATATACGACCACATGTATCGACCACACATCCTGTGGTCGTAGAAACTGAGACCACAGGTGCAGCCACACCTGCGGCCACTCAGCTTCTAGAGGTCTGATTGATTCCAGATGGGACATTTAAACACTGTAATTAATGAATATGAACTCTAACTTAGAATCCATAAATTTATTAGGTTTCCAAGTGGTCCAAAAATGATTAACAAAGCTTGGAAAAGGAACAACCAACGATCAAAGGTGAGGAAACAAGGCCTAAACTAAATGGATAATAATAAACTGTTTACTTTGTTGAATCCAATGCCATGATTGATTCTATGCTTGTATGCTTGTAATGTGCATCTCACATGTCTTCCAATATTCCTGCTATTACTATTCATACATATTTAATTCTCTTTATTTATAATAATGATGATGATGATGATGCTAGGAATAGTCATGTGAATGTATGTGTGTGGTTGGTATGTTGGATGCGAGTGGAGCATCAGGGGGAGGACGTGGCATGGTGGTCTTTGACCTCGTCACCAAACTCTTGCTCTATCTCTACGCAAGTCTTGCCCACTAACATCATCGTATCACCATTACCTGAGCATAACTATTATGTCGTAGGGCTTCAGGGGGTAGTCTCGGACCGTGTGGTCTCTGACTCTGCTGGGGGGCCTTAGCTCTATCTCTATGGATGTATTGAGGGATGCTGGGGTGAGGCCTTGGATACATTGTTTGGCATTAGGATTGTTTAGTTGCGAGCCCAGTTTGTAAGCCCTCGCCAATAGGGCTTACGTGTTGGTATGGAAAGAGCATCAGGGGAAGTGTGGGCAGTGTTTGATCCAAACACTTTAGCTCTATCTCTATTCTATGGTGGGTTCATGTAGGATGGCAATGGTGTTTGATCCATTGGATGGATTTACACACTCGTGTATAGAGGTGTGGCGGTCACCAAACCTTTCTATAGCACATTACAAACTTATATACCAGACCAAAGATATGAATTGAATACATGCATATGTTTGTTGCATTGTTTTGTTTGCTCACTGAGCCGTGATGTGTGCTCACCCTTTCGACGTCGAATATTTTTAGTTCTTGATGCAGGTCCTACTGTTGAAGAATATATAAATGCGTCGACGTATGGAGACGTTGTTGCGATGGACATAGAAGCTGAAGAAGATGCGCATGATTCGTCGTGCGAGTGCAACTCATGTGTTTTTTATTAGCTTAGTTGTTTAGTTATGGGAACATATAATTGATTATTTTATTTTATGTCTTGAGGTATATTGGAGATAATTGGATACTTAATTATGTTATCACTGTCAGATTCAGTTCATTAGTATTAAAGACTTCTGCTATCGTTTATTTACTCTGAATTTGCTTGGGGGATGTATCTGGTTTAATCGAACGGGTAGGACCTATACGAGATCCTGGTTGAAGCATTGGTCTATGGATGGTTCATCACACCATTCTGGTTGGTTCAGAATTGAGGTGTGACAGCTTGGTATCAGAGCTCTCAGGCTCTGCTCTATTTAACCAAAATACTACCACAAGGGTTGTGAACTGAGTTAGGATAAAAAATTTAAAAGCTATAATAAGAACACACCATAAGCATCTGTGTTGTATGAGACATAAACTAAGAAAGAGAATAATGCATAGATGTAAATGGGAAACCAATTATATATATATATATATATATATATATATATATATATATATATATATATATATATATATATATATATATATATATATATATATATATATATAAAATGTAGTACGGGTCCACAACCCGTGACGCTACTTTATAATATAAAAGGAAAAAGAAATAAACGGTATCATGAAACTGGGGGTGCTGGAAGAGGAGGTGTCTCACGATCTCGATCATAGTCCCCAACATATACTCTCGTAAGCCAGGCTACCTGAGTCTGGGTCACCTGGAGACTAGCTGCTAGATCTGCTACCCTCTGATCTGTGGTACACTGAGCCTCCCGAATCTCATGTAGTAGTCCCATAATATTATCTGGTGGTGGGCGCGAAGGACCAGCTGAGTGAGATGGAGCCTGAGAAGGGCCAGCTCCAATGGAATGCTATGGTGATGGAGGAGGTATGGCATCCACATCCATGTACATCCGATCATCATCCTCTTCATCATCACTCTTGTATGCCTTACTGCTACCTCTGCTGCTGCTACTGCTGCCGCCTTTGCATCTACTGCCGCTATCCGAGTGAGAAGACGTCTCATAGCTTTTCTCTCCTCATCACTGACCTGCATATCTCGCTTCCCCATCCTGCAGATGACCTCCTAGTCAAGGTCAGTCGAAAAAATATCCTCATGAATCCTCTCATCGACCAAGTCTACCTGCAGACAAGTCAGTAGAGTGGTGTTCAAACGCCCATAGGGTAGGTTACCCACCAGACCAAGTGTCGTGGCACGGTGTATGGTCCTGATAATGATATAAGGAAGGTAGATAGGCTGCCTAGTGCAGATGCAGTACAGAAGGTACTGGGTCAACTATGAAACCTTCTCATAGTGTCCACTTTAGGAAATCAGGTTATGTTGAATGATCTTGCAATACACTTGTGAGGACAAAGATTGTAATTTGTTTGGAAGTCGCCACCTAGATTAAGGTCTAGGACTTTAGAAATGTGAAATCTCACCCTAAGGTAAAACTTTGATTGACTCATGACCCTTAGATTGGATTTCTTGTCCATCAGAGATTGGGTAAGCGTCAGGTTACGGTTATGGGAAGGGGTTAAGCACCCAAACCGCCCGATCGAGATCGGTCTCTTATACCTTTCCTATGCTAGACTCTATCTATTAAACCAAACCAAACCAAATGGTTTGATATCATTGAACCGAATCTATTTTTATCAGATTGCCTATGTATCACAGAATTATTCCAAAAATTAGGTTCACCATAGTAGTTCAGGTGTGATTAAAATTTATGGCTGTGATTTATGCTTGTGCTTGATTAAGTTTATTGTTAAAGTTGAAGTTTATGCTTGAAAGCTGAGAAACCCTATGGGTTAGGATCTGGATAGTCCATGCAAACTGATAGATAGTCCTAGTGGATCTAAGAATGGATAACCTTTTCTGGGTCTGAATGTGGATAATCATATTTGGGTTAAAATGTGGATAACCCTTTCTGGGTTAGAATGTAGATAACCTTTTCTGGGTTGAAATGTGGATGGATATCCTAGTGGATCTATGGATAGTCTGAGTGGACTAAAGTGTGGATCCAAATTTGGGATTCTCCCAAATAGCCTACGTATCCTAGGGTTTGCCCTAGGAATCAGAATCCGTGTAGTTCTGGAAAAATGGCTGAAATAACCTGTTCTAGGTTTAGGATTGAGAACCTATTCTAGGTTTAGGATTTAGAACTTATTCTAGGTTTAGAGTTGAGAATCTATTCTAGGTTTAGGATATAGAACCTATTCTAGGTTTAGGATTTACTGAGGGGCATAAATCGTTCTGAGCTACCCTTTTCATCCTAAGCTCTAATTTTGGAAGGTTTGGCAAAGCATTATCTTTCTTTATTAAGATTTTTATTATTTTTCATTATACCCTTCCCAATAATGTGGGTGCCTAAATACACGTCCCCACGCCTAGATTGTCTTTTAGAAGTATGCATACATGGCAGTTCAACTAGGGTGTTGCAAAAAATGAAGTTATTGCCACAAATGGAATATTCTATCTAAGCATGGCATGTATGATGTTTATGGTAACTAACAATATATAACAAGATTATAAAAATCTCCCTAACATGGCATATGATACCATAAAAATCTATTTAAACATGGTAAAACTTACTATGCTATATTTTAAGCATGGCATGTCTAAACATGGCATGTCTAAATATGGTAATTATCAAGATATTGCTAAAATGGTAAAAAAATTTATTTATTCTACCAAATATAGAAACACATGGATATGGCAAACATGGTATGTGAGCAATTCAATCAAAGCATGTGAATACTCTAAATGTGGTTATTTATCCAAATATGGCATGTGGATACTCTAAATGTAGCAAGTATGCAATCAAACAAGGTAGAATTCAAATCACTCAAGCAATCAATTGCATATTACAGTGAATGAGACATCGATGAAACCTTTCTGAAAACCCAAAATTATCAAAAACATATGTTCAAGAAGTTCTTTGAAAATATTGTAACTTTTATGAAGACATTTGAAATGAATAATGACTCAAAAATTTCAAAATTGTAACACAAAGTTTCAAGTATTGCACAAACTAGGAACTAATTTCAAATTCTGTCATATTACACCAAAATGACCATAAGTAGGTCTTCTATAACTCAAATTAAACCCTATTGTTTTTCACAGAAAGATGACTCGACATGCTACATTTCATCTGAAGGGATCGAATCCCAATAGAGAGCACATATGGGTAAAAAATATTGCACAATTCAGTGTACATGCATGGTGATAGATTCTGTCAACCTGTACCATAATGGGCATATGGAGACCTAAATATATCAGAATTAACCTAAAAATATACCCTTAGAAAGAAGATTTAAAAAGCTAACTTTTGTCTCAAAGCATCTAATCCCAACAGGGGACGAAATCAGGTCAAATGAATGCCACAAGACCGGATATGTGCACTGGTCAAGTCTGTTCCAGATTTTTGACCAATTGCACCATAAATTCCGCATAAAATCCCATACTTAATGAAAATTAAATCAAAACATATGTCCATGTAGATAATTGACAGATCTAAAATTTCATCAAGAAAACAAGTGCAAACAGAATATTCTCATTGTGAAAAAGATATTTTTCAATCATGCCAATCAGTATATCCTAACAGATTAAAAAACAGAGTACTATGCACTTCAAAATCAATATCAATTCAATGAATTGAAAAAATCCAAAACTAATGCCATTTTTTAGAAGACTTCGTTATCTAAAAAATTTGTATGAAGTTTTTTTTTCCTGATTATGGCTATAAGATCCTTTTCTAAAGACTTTCTGATAGGGGATTGCATTATACCCGAGTAGGGCAGCAATGCCAATGGAGAATTTTTTTGATGAACTTTTCCAATTCCAAATGGAACGAAATTTCTAGGGAAGTCTTCTAACATTTCAGAGAAAATCCCATAAAAATTTGGGCTTCAAAATCTAAACAAAACCACATGAGATGTAAATCTAGAAATTTCATATTAGAAATCCACTTTGTAAAATTTATCAAAAACATCAAACATCATCATATAGCATTCAAATCTTCATCATCGAACAGTTTAAACAAATTATCATACATAAAAAATATTAGACATGAGCATCCTAACATCAATATGCATGTAATAGGGCATTCCTTATCGAGATTTAATGAAAATGAGTATCTTCAAGCAAAATAAACATTCAAACCTTCTAAAAGACCACTAAATTCGTTTTAGGGTACCAACCTTGTGCTCAAATGGAGCGAAACCTTTGATGTAGGATTTTTTTTTGGAGATCGTATCAAGATTTCTGAAGGTGAATCCTCATCCTCCTCTTCTCTGCTCCTTTCTTCTCTAACTCTCTGCCTTCTTCTTCTTCCTCTTCTTCTTCTTCTTTTCCTTTTCTTTCTTCTTCTCACAGCTCTCTCTTTTTTTCTTCTTCTTCTCTCCCATGGTTTCTCCCTCTCTCTTCTAGAAAATCTTCTCCCTCTCTCTTTCCTCTCCCATTGTTTTTTTTCTTCTCTCCTCTCTCTCCTCTTCTCACGGCCTCTTTTCTAGAAAACCCTCTCCTCTTCTCACGGCCTCCCTTTCTCCGTTTCTCTCTTTCTTTCTTTCCTTCTTCTCTCTTCCTTCCTTTTCTTTTTCTTTCCTTCTTCTCTTCTTTCCATTTTTCCTTCCTCCTTCTAGAAAATTTCCTCTCCTCCATGTTTTTTTTTCTTTTCTCTCTTTCCTTTTTTTCTTTTCTTTCCTTTTCTCCTTCCTCTTTCTAGAAAATCTCCTCTCCCTCAAGTTTTTTTTTTCTTTTCTCTCTTTCCTTTTTTTCTTTTCTTTCCTTTTCTTCTTCCTCTTTGTAGAAAATCTCCTCTCCCTCACATTTTTTTCTTCTCTCTTTCCTTTTTTTCTTTTCTTTCCTTCTTTTCTTCCTTCCTCTTCTTCTTCTCGGCTTTTTCCTTCTCTCTTTGGCTTCTTTTCCTTTGGCTTTCTTTCCTTTCTTTCCTATATATATATATATATATATATATATATATTTTATATATATATAAAATAAATGCATGCATATGGGCCGACGTGACTTGGTCTGGATTGGTCTGAGCTGGGCTGGACTGAGTTGGACTAAGTTGGGTTGAGCTGGTTTGGACCAAGTTGACTTCTTCTATCATTTCATAGTCTATTTTTGCCGCCATTCCATAGAGAATTTTTCGATAGCCTCTATTCTAAATTTTCTATGTTCACTTTGTAGAACACTAAAAATGAGGAATATTGGAACTTGAATCACCTCATTTGGAAATAAAATGGTCATTTTATGAATTTCTGAAGTTTAAGCAGGTCAATTATCGATAATTTGGCTAACCATTCTGCAGGGGATCCTTCGGAGACTTTTGCCTGAAATCCTTTACGTCCACTTTATAAAGTACTAAAAATGGAACATATTGAAACTGAAATCACCTGATTTGGATGTGGGGTGACCAAAATATGAATTTTCAAAGATTAAACAATCATTTCGACATGTAATTTTGCATAGGACCCTTTGGAGATTTCTGTACTAAATTTTTTACCTCCACTTTGTAGAACACCACAAATGAAGAATAATGGCCTTTGAATCATCTAAATCGGAAGTAAAACGGCAAAGATATGAAGCATTGAAGTTCTATCGATAATTCTGCATGAAAGCTTGCATGGGGCCTACCAGTGACCTCTATTCTGGATTTTTCACATCCACTTTGAAGATGACTGAAAATAAGGAATATTGGCCTTTGAATCATCTGATTCCGATATCAGATGACCAAGATATGATGATTTGAAGTTTAAATGATAATGCATGCATCATACGATAATTACGTAAATGCCCCTACACTTTCAAACTGTGATACCTTCCTTGTTTGATGTCAGAATTTGATGATTCCGGTCTCATTTTGGAGATAATTTCACGACCTATACATCTAAGTAGGTAATAGCCTATGACCCTGCTATGGGGTTCATTAAAGAATCACAAACCCTTGGGTTAAAAGTCAAAAATTTGTCATATGGATTCACTTATGCTGGGGATAGCAAAAATGGGGTACTTACAACACTCGAGGCTCTGGATGTAGGTTAATTGCCTTCATCTAGCAGCGATCATCTCGAAGAATCTGATTATCTATTTCTACGTGCATTCACACTGATAGGAACTGGGGTTCCTTGGGTGCGCAGTATACCAAGGGACCGTCATTTGAGATACCCAGGATATCAGTCAACTCCTAGCAGTTAAATGAAACCTCTACCCCTTTAACAAAACTGGTGATTCTGAGCTCTCTGGCCCTATTTATATCCTCTAGGTCACCCTCCACATGTAAATTACAGTAAAACTATTTCACCAACTCAAGACAAGTGCAACACACATACATAATCATAGGGAGCCAACCCATATCACCAAATGCTCCCTCCACATCAAATAAGGCTAGGCTGGCCAATTTGACACAACGACCCCCTTCTGTAAGACCCGTATCGAACTAACCGGTCTTACTACCTTGTACCAGGTCTACCTATCATGGTTGAGCCAAGTGGACCAAGTGC
>CM053276.1:25535681-25767359 GCA_028583415.1 Protea cynaroides
ACTACAACAATTCTTATTTTTAGCTACGGGTTTTAGCTACGGTAATTTATTAGCCGTAGCCTAAAATTATTTATAGCTACGAACAATTGTCTACCGTAGCTAATAATATATTATTACCTACAGAATTATTATTACAGTAGCTATAAATATTATTACCCACCGCATTGTTATTTCCGTAGCTATAAATATATTATTACCCACCGCATTGTTATTTTCGTAGCTATAAATATATTATTACCCACCGCATTGTTATTTTCGTAGCTATAAATATTTCTCCTTCTCAAACCAGGATTTTCTGTAGTCTGAGGCACTCAAAGTGCATTGGGATACGTGATGATGCACATTGAGCGACCAAGATCCTTACTGTCAATTAGCAATCATTACACATGAGGATATTTTTGCCCTCTCTCCCTTTGCAATTCCGATGAATTATTCGTAGCTTTTATTGCACATGCATGGCCTGAGGCTAACTAATTGGTCGACATCGTGTGGTTGTGATTCTTGATTAGAAATTGGAACCGCTCAAATCCACTTTGCGATTTAAAAAACTGATTTTGACATACTTCGCTATGTTTGGATGTCAAGAATTGGAATTTTTTTTTTTTTAAATAAAGACACATACATTGTTTTGTTTATTTATATATATATATATATATATATTTGACGTCCAAACATTACCGATTTAGTTTTAATGGTCATTAAGTGGTCTTGATTTTTTAATTAGTCCATAACCAGTTAGCATTATTTCGATCGATGACTGTCCCCCTTAAATTGCAAACAACTGATGTCCAACATAAGGGTTGAATCTGGCAAAAATGTTTGTAGCACAATGTTCCCGTATGTGCAATTAACCAATTAACCCAAGGAAAAAAAGATTGTGAGGGGAGAGTGTTTGTATGTCGATGATAAATTTATAGCTATGGGAATTATAATATTGTGGGTAATAATATATTTATAATTACAAGAGTAATTCTTCCCTAAAAACATTTATACCCATTGCAAACAAGGTAGGGTAGCTAAAAATGAGAATGGGCCACGGTATTCTAATACTCCTGTGGCGGAAAGGATTCGTGAAATTTTCTTATAACTCTTTACGGGCTTTGTTCCTTATTGGCGGGATTGTATCAGTCTTTTCCTATTCTTTCTGCATAAACCGCATCTCTTCATCTTTGATTCTTTCCATGAGAAGAAAATCCGACGAAACTCCACCGCCTATATCTTTTCCTCTTTTTTCTACATAACCGCCTTTAACTTCATCTTTGATTCTTTACTTGAGAAGAAAATCGGACGCAACTCCACCGATTGTTAGGGCACTCTGATTCCCACCATTACAAGAAGCTTCAATGAACTCCAACACAGGTGATCTTCCTCTCTGATTCCCACCGATAGAAGAAGCTCTGACGAACTCCAAGGCAGGTATTCTCCTCTGATTCTCACCAGGTACGATTCTTTTGTTATAACTGCAGATGAATTAGATTATGATTTTTTCTGAAAACCATCAAGTGCATCTTTGTCGATCTTATACAGAACAAGGTTTCTCCTCCATTTATTATGAGTACATTCTCGATTATATCATCCCCAGGTCTTACAGAATCTGATAATAAAAGTCATACCCAACGTTCGCTCAAAAGCAGCACCACCCGATTCCTCCAAGTTAATCCGGTCATCTTCTTCATCTTCTGCGACATCCCTCATGTATAATACATGGTAAGCAAACCCCATTCCAACCCCCTTCTCTTTTTTTAATTTTGAATTGTATATCTTTTTTGTTTCTCTCTTTTGTAAGTTAGAATTTATTTTTTTTCACATGTCATTGTATTCAATTCCTAGTGTGTTAATAAGAAACTCCGTTTTTGTGTTCTTGCATGTTGTGATACTTCCTTGATATTCTGCCTTTTCAAATTGATGTGTAATAATGCTCGGGTTGAATGTGATTAGTAGGCGGTGGTGATATGTGTTCAGCAGGGTCTTCGCCTAGGGTTTTTGCTCAAGGGTGGGGTGAACCGAATTGCCTCTCTTTTTTTTTCAAGTGAGTGTTCAAGTTAAAGGGAAATGAACACTCTTAAGGGACACTCTAGATGCCAAATACACTCTCGATAAGGGGCTTTTCACAGTAAATTATTGCCTCAACCTGTGAGATCTTTCATCTTTGGGCACCTATAAAGATCCATGGAACTCTGATATGGCACACGAGCATCCTGTGCAAATGATTTTTCTTTCTGTGGATGACTTCCAAAGATAAAAATATCAGCTCTCTAGCTAGTCTTGTGTCCTTTGCTGGCATGAATGTGAAACAGTAGATCATCTCTTTTGGTGTGCATATCTTGCCACAAAGTAGGGCGGGTAATTCTTTTCCCTTTTATGGTATCAGTTCCCTTAATATTGAACCTAAAACCTGCTCTATCACGAAGGAATACAGTGGCTTCATAAGAAAGGGTTAAGAAGAAATGAACACACTACATGAAGATATGGAGATTCTTAATTGCTGCTGTGTTATGGTTCTTTTGCAATGAACCAGGTAAGGCCAATTCCGCTGTTGCAATAAATTAAATGGTGAGGGAGGGTCAGACATTGGACAGCAGTAAATAGCAGTTTCAAAGGAGTTCCTTTGGTATAACTTTAGAGGAATTGGCCAGGTTTTGGTAGTTAATACACCCTCTCCATTTTTGGTGTTTTTTGTATGGGGAAAGAGGATGGAGTGTAAATGAAAATCAAAGCATCAAAATTGTGGATATCACATAGACCCTCCAGAAATGGGAGTTTACTTACCCATTTCACTTTGAATGAAATTTATGCTAAGCAATTGAAGCAATGACAGTGTTTCTGCGTACTAAGATGCATCGAGATTCAGTACTTAATGGTGGTACATATGCGGGTGCTTTGTTCTTTTCTCTCGTTTCATGTATGTTAAATGGATTCCCAGAGATTGCCATGACCATCTTGAAACTTCCCGTGTTTTTCAAGCAAAGAGACCTCCGTTTCTTCCCTTCATGGGCTTATTCACTACCAACATGGATCCTAAAGATCCCAGCCAGTTTTTTTGAAGTTGCTGTTTGGGTGTTCATGACATACTATGTCATTGGCTTTGACCCGGATGTTGGAAGGTAAAGAATAAAAGGAAGGCATTACAGTTTTATGACTTGCCCTATTAGCAAAAACTGTAATGCCTTCCTTTTGTTACGTAATGGCTATCAAAGCGCTACTTATCTCTGTTTGCAAGGTAAATTTAGAATACTTCCATTTATAATTTGAAAATATTAATGTCCCCCCAACCAAAAAAAAAAAAAAAAAAAAAAAAAAACCCCAAAGAGATTTGTATTGCATGTGTGGCTTCTTTTTTAGTAAATCATGCTTCATGTGATTGCAATTTCAGAGTTTCTGCCTTAGTCGAGTCCAACACTCCATTATTAACAAAATCTAGGCATTTTTTAACTGAATATTTCTTGAGTGAATTGATTTCAGTTTTGGGGGTTTCATCTAAAGTATATGATTACAAAGATATTCACCCTCTCTCACAAGTGCTATTTGTATCTCCACCATATGACTCAAATTTTATATGTTTTTGCCACTCATTCCTTATAGGATGTTGAATAAAGTGAAAGTGGAGCTTGATGACTTCGATATTGCATTTGTGGATCTAGATTGTCTAGATCAAGTGATTATTCACTTGGAAAAGCTTCTGGATGTTGGATTCTTCCGGGTAAGAAATGAATCATTCATGCACCTCTGTTTGGGTTTACAACCAAATGTCTTCTCTGATTATGGAGCTAAATGATTTTGCCATAATAATTTCACCTAGAAAATGTGAATGTCTGATACATACGACATAAAAATTTTAAGACACTTTGTTGCTTTCCTCAGCGTTTGTTACTGGAGGAATTGGCGTGGGGTGATACAGTGCATAAGGTCAGGCAAAACAGAAAATTTCTTGATGCGTGTAGTTCTTTCATTCATTATGGATTGTCGAAATTCTTTCACGACTTGGTAGGGTTTCAGTGCCTTAAAAATAAAAAATTCATGGTCCTTTTCATCTTTGTCATTGCTACAAGTCCTAGTCTTCTCAAACAGATACATAGAAGGAATCTTTTTTGACCGGAGGACAATATTGCATTATGTGGCTCTGTTTCTATTTGTAACTTATGTCTTAGGTATGCCCTCTTTTGCTTACAATTTTTCAGTTTTTTTTTCTTGGGATCTCACATTATTTTTCATGCTTGCCCACTGAGTTTTGGATTACTAAGCTTGAGTTAGTTGTCTTAATCTTTTATTTAAATTTTGGCTTATAGATCTCTTTGATTGTTGTATCAGATGAAATGCAGGAGAAAAGACTAGGCAAGGTCATTGGTGAGATGCTCAAAGTGGTACCAGTAATATATAGTGAAGGTGGTTTTAGGCTTATGCTTTTGGACTTGTTAAGAAATCAATTTCCTCCATCACTGTCCTTGTGGCCCATTTTGAAGGATGCAGCTAGGGATTCTGATGCCGTGAAGAAAAATTATCTAGTACATCTTGATGAGATGCATTCTAGGTATGTGTACTAAATTAATATAGTCATCTTAATGGGGATTATATACTTCCTTTTAATCAGTGTAGGATTGTGATGTGCTTAATATGTCCCCTTGTTATTTTCCGAGGTATTGACGAGTGAACTAACAACTTTGTTCTTAATAACTTAGTCTTATTAGTTATTCCATTTGTAAGCTGTACCAGCAGAAACTGATCTAGTATCTTATATAGGGACTGGCAAACAATGAAAGATGCTTTGGCTTATTGGATTGCATCCTTCCAGTCAACCCTTCATCCAGTGGTAATTGTTTTGTTTGGTAGTTGTGGTACATCAGGCTCCTGTATTTGAATGTTTAATTCTATTGTTGTGGTGTATTTTTAGACAGATCCTTTGAAAGTTGAAGCAGATCTCCAACTTCATTTCAAACAGATTATTCAGGTATGAATATGATCATATGAGTTCAATTCACATGTTTTCTTCTATTTATTAGGCAGCTGAATAAGACTGCATTATTGTCCCGCAATGTTTATATTGTACATGGATCTGTTCCTAGAACAAAAGGAAGGCATTACAATTTTAATAAGACAACTAATAGATAAGTTCTACAACACCTGAGATTTTTTATGACTTGCCTATTAGCAAGACAATGAGCTAATACAATAGTTTCTCTCTCTACTTTATGCAATGTAACAACACTTGAGAATCCTTATAACTCATATGTATCAAAGAGTAAAGAAAATAGAGTAGGGGACAGTAGAAACTAATCCACCGTCTCGAAACTAACACTTGAGAATCCTTATAACTCAATGTAACGAGAGATTAGCTTCTACTCTCATATCTTGTATAGGGGACAGTAGAAACTAATCTCTGTTACTCCTCTCTCTTGATTCTCTCCGTCTTCCTTTCTATCTCTTACCTCTCATTCTTCCTATTTTTTTTATATGGTCAAGTTTTTTTCTGCAGTTTCATATCCGAATTTCCTCTTATCAATCCATACTTCTGGTCTTAGTTCTCTGATAAATCAGGTTCTGTTATCTCCCTTAATGATATGCTACGATTTGCTTGTTCGGAATTTGTAGGACTTTACCATTGACTGGAATTTACTATTCTTTAGCTACTATTGGTTCAATATTCTATTGTTGTTATTGATCTGGACTATGATGTTAAATGTTTATAGAATAAATTTGGATGGGCAAGTGAACTTCCCTAAAAGGGTATCATCTTCGCTGGTATGTATACAAAAGTGGAACTTGGGTTCATGTGGGTTGGAAGGATCTAATGTCCATTATCAAAATACAGATTTGCCAAGTATTGACTTTGCTGGCCATATGCCTCATGGACATTCTATCAACCAGATGCTGAGTTCGTCAATGATCGATCACCTTGATGCAGGTTATTCTTTTTATTCCCGAGCTTTTTGTGTTGCTTCTTTCCATTTAAGAACCTTGGCTAGACCCTTTATTGCCGACAATTGTATTGCTTTCTGGTGTGTCATTGACAGGGAGTGTAGAAAGCCAAAATCTGACTTCTGTAGTCTTGAGGCATTGCTTGCACAACAGGAGCAACAATACGTATGGCATGCCATTGCTAGGTAAAGCTAGTGTTTTGAATCATGGTTACTATGGGACTCCTGCATTTGATCTTGGCATGTCATATTGAGGAAACCCAATGGGAAGTCCTGTACTTTCTCCAGTAGGAATTGGAAGTCCTATTAGGCAGAATGATCGAGTCTCGCGTTTCCCTTATTTCTTATTTAATTCAATTTTACTTTGCAGGGACCATTTAGGATACACCTAACAATGCCAAAGGATAAAAGGAGCAGATTCAGAGACTCCAATGGTGAAGTGATCAACAATTAAACAATTCAGGGAGCCGGATAGACACCAACTCAGGTTGCCATATAGACACCATGCAAAAAAGAAGAAAGATAACAAGAGAAACAATGAATTTTTGAAATGTACATTTAAATTTTTATATAATTTTGACATTGTGTTATACTTTTTTAAAGTTGAATGAAAAGCAATGATCTTTTGTACATCAATATGTAATGATAATTAACTTTTCATATGAATAAATGTATTGGTATAATTACAGGTTTAAAAATATTATTTATAAAAAAAAATTTATTAAACTATTTGGCGACGGTCGTTATTTCTGTCGCTAATAACATTTAGTACAATTTCCATTTCGTTTTAATGGAAATTACAGATATTTTTAGTGACGGTCTTACAACAGTGGCTAATACTATTAGGAGACGGCAACGTTATTTCCGTCATTAAAACCAGATATTAGGCTACGGTATATTCCCGTATTACAAAATTGACATTTGGCTACGGTAATACATAAACCGTAGCTAAAACGTTTATATTAGGCGACAGCAGTCAATATACCGTTGCTAAAGCTTTTCCCAGACGCCGCGAATTTGCCGTGGCTAAATGTTAGCCACGGCATTTATAGCAACAGCATAGTGACGGTTATTGTTGCCGTCACTGTTTCTTTTAGCTACGGAAATACATATTTAGCCACGGTAATATACCGTCGCTAAAAATAAGAATTGTTGTAGTGATCGTACAATGTACTCACTTTTTTTATTATAACCTTTCATCTCTTCCTTTTTGGTTTCAATGAAGAAGGCAATAGCACTCACATAGGAACTATAGTCGGTACTCTTTTATTTATTTATTTATTTATTTTAATTCCTTCTTATAGGAACACTAAAGAATTCTCCTTTAGTATAAGGTTTTGAATCATAAGCCTTGCTTTTGGATTTTGTAATGATTACACTTTTAAGAAAAGTTAATTAAAATTAAAAAAAACTTCTTTGTACCTTACTGTTTCCAATTCTTTGCAAGTTTCCCAATTTTTTTCTCCTATGGGGAGCCTTTTCGCCCAGTCCAAAGGTTTTTTTGTCAAACTTCCTTCTCTTATTTTGATCCTCTTGAGAGAAAATCGTATCTCCTTTGGATCTTTGCACACTTCTTTCCTTCCAGATCTGTTACAATCTGCCAAATTTTGCTTTGTTACCACTTGTTAGGATGAAAGCGTAAACGAGAAAGAAAGCGAAGATCGAGCAAACATACAAACACAGGATTTACCGTAGTTTAGCACCCCAATCCGGAATGCCTACCTCCACCTAAAGAAATAGAGAAATTTTTTATTCTCAAGAAAACTCTACACCTCTCTCCACTTGACAAAGTATTTTCCTTTGCTCATACCTTACCTAAGGATTTCTCTACAGAGACAATATATAGGCTCTCTAGAAACCCTAACCCCACACAATTATAGATTAACCCTTAAAATATAATGGACCCAAAACTAAATACAAATACAATTCTAATAACTATGTGGACCCCATAGAATACAAAACACAGCCCAATAATGTGTATTCGATGAAATCCAATCGTCCATCATGCCATCATAGTTGATACGACTGAGCGACAGGCATGACTGTGTCCCACCGACAAGTTACCTTTTAATACATTGGATTCCATTGTTTTACAATGTGAGGCTACTACATTGGGCCTCTAACTCGAAACATACAAGTTATACATGTCATAGCAGTATAGCACTAATATTTTTTTTTATTTAAAAAAAATAAGAATACCTTTAGTTGATTTACTACTCATGAATTTTTAATTTTTTTTAGTAAAATGAATGTAATTTTTTTTTGGTATAATGAATGTTTTGCTTGTAGCGATGGAACATATTAAAGACGATATCATGTTATTCATTGCTCTAAAAAAAGGTATATAAACTTTATGAATGTAAATATTTACAACAAAAAAAAACTTCATGTATGTGAATTACTTTATAAAAAAAATTACACAAATCTTCAAGCAATTCATTATTAAATCAATTACAGGTGCTCCCTTTATGCTGACATTTTTAAACCAAAAAAATTGAAATTATAAATTTAATCCTCTATTAAATGCACTCATATTTCAATGCATATTATCTCTTTAGACATCTAAAACATGAAAATGAGATCTCATCTACCCTTTTGCTGAGTTTTCCGTCATTGACATTGTCGACCAGGGATTTGGGGTAAGATGCAAAGCCAAAAGATCGAAGCTAGAGTAGGAGTCGTTGTGTGGCACGTCTTCAAAAGGTTGACTTGTGCCAGTGACGGGTGTCCAAGTCGGTCGCTGGCAAATTGCACATCAAGAAGGTGGATCTGACGAATGTGACAACCCCTTGTTCGATGTCCAAACTGTACCTAGACGGCCTGTACATGTTGGAGGCCGTCATTAATTCGTGGGAACCTTTCTGCATTCTTTCTCTCAAGGGTTGGGACAACGGCTCTCCTGGGAGAATGCAAGAAAATCGGATTCAAATCGTCTCATCCTTGAGATTCGGGAGGCGTGGCGGTGACCCCACTGGATGGTCGCCACGTGGGGGTCGGATGAATCCGACCCCTCCGTTCGAGCCGACACTCTCTTGTCGGCTCGGCTTGTCGGCTCGAACGGAGAGGTCGGATTCATCCGACCCCCACGTGGCGACCATCCAATGGGATCGCCGCCACGCCTCCCGAATTTCAGGAATGAGTCGATTTGGATCTAAGAAAATCACTCCCCACAATGTATTATGGTGGAATTTAATGCTAATTTGAACCGTTTACTTTCGGGGTGGTACCACTTGGAATGGAAATCCGCTTTTTGGGTACGATGGAGGAGTATCCTACACTTGACATGCATGGCCAAACACCCAACGAATTTTTCCAATCATCAGCCTTGAAAACCATTTCTGACATCTTGTCAAACGCGTAGACCCTTGTTGATTGACAGGCCTTCCATCATGACTCTTCGGATTTCAAACTTTTTGAATTCGAAGAATCGCACCTTTTGAGGACTTTATATAAACACCCAAGGTCTCATATTTCCCCTTACTTCCTGCTTTCTTGCGATTTCTTCAAAAACTGCAACGAGTTTATTCTTCTCAAGTGCTTCTGCGAACTATTTCCTTCTTTATTAAGTCTTCTATTTCTTACTCTTTGAAATTTTCTGCTGTCTTCTTCAAGTACAGAAGAGGTTGTCGTCTTGCCTAACTATTCCTTATCTTCGGTTTAGGGGTTCGATCCTGTCCAAATAGTGGATGAGGGAGACCCTACTGGTCTTGGATCCTTTTATGGTGTGGGGGTGAGAACCTGGTTGTCCTTGCTGTGATAGGTAGAGAAAGGGCTTCACTGCCTGTAGCCGAGTTAGTAACTGAGGTTCCCACTGATCATCCCTTACCCATGATGCTTGCTAACCCGTCGACTCGCGTATTGCCTGCTACTAGGGTAGGCAAATATTTAAACCGAACCCAAGTAGATAAAGCTGTTAAACAGTTCAATATCCATGATAGGTACAATTGTAGAGCTCCCAGTAGGTGCCTGTACTCAAAGTTTCAGAGAGATGTGTGTATGAGAAATGGTTCAAAATGGGGTTCCGTCTGCTCCTTACGGTGGAGATCGTTTGGATTTTCAGGTTTTACGGCCTCATGCCCGTGCAGTTGCTACCCATCTCTTGGGTTTTGTTTCTCTTTGTAGCCTTTTTCCATAGGCTTGGCCAACCTGCCACTGTCGACCTATTTAGGACCCATTTCAGGGTCAATCATGATGTAGCGGATGACCCTGAAAATCCATCGATCAAAGTGCCCATGGGTTGGTACTTTCTCAATCTGTGACCTTGCAGTCCGTCTATTGTGGGTGATTTGAGGTCCTCTATCCACGAGTGAAGGAAGGGGTTCTTCTTTGTAGGTAGAAAGGACCTGAGAGATGCCCCTTGCCAACATTTAGTTCTTCCTAGAGGTTGGGCCCCTTATAGGAAGCCAGTATTGCAATCAGAAGACTTGGAGACTGTGAAGCTGATTCCCACAAGAACGATGTTTGATGAGGGCCTCCTTACCACGTCCCTCTTTGAAGTACTGGGCAACTGGGGAACTGGGGATGATGTGTATAATGAATCTCCCAAAACCTATTCCTGTTGAGGTGGCATCTAAGGGAGTCGACAGTGTTGAGTTCTTCGGGCGAGTTGTCCTTGGTGGTCCTACTGACCTTGGTAAGACGTATTCTTTGAGTCATTCATCCATTGCATTTTCCAATGACTATTTGATTTACTGACAATCGAACTTGCCTTGCAGTGGGGAAGACGAGACTCGACACTTCCAAGATGCTCACCAAGAGAAAACATGCAGCGACTGCTCAAAGTGCCCCTGCCAAGGGAAAAAAATAGAAGGTTGACCTCTGGCGGCCAAAACAGCTTTGACGATTGAGGAGTGGTTAGATGATGGCATGGGGACCGAGCTAGAGAGGTCCAGAAGAAAATCGCTAGTCACCCAGAGGTCACCCGTCATGCTGATACCCAAGGATGCCCTCATGGATCCATAGTTCGCTCCGAAACTCTTTCCCTTGAATTCTTGGGCCAAGCCAAGTTTCTTTGGGTGCTGACCTCCCTACTTTGGTGCTGACCTCAGATGTACCTTCATCAGGTGTTGATGCCCCAAGCTTGGCTTCTTTTCCAATTTTTGACCCTCTTATCGAGCTCTCTATGTCATTTGAACATCAGCTTTGGATCTACTGGCCCTAGTCTTGCCGGCTTCGACTTCTACAACGTCAAGGCCTTCTTCGTCTTAAGCAGCCCCTGTAAGGGCGACTGATGGGCAGGTCATCGTCCCTCAGGATGTCTGGCCTCGAGGTGCTCCCTACTGGCCAAAATAGAGCTTGAGAGATAGCGACAGCAGGTCTATGCAGTGCGATTGCCCGAGAGTTGCTAGAATCCCCTTTCCGGATGTAGGCTACGTTACAGGTGCTGCCAGAGATGAGCTGGTGGCTTGGATCACCACAGACCTCATCAGAGTAAGAATTGTCCTTCATCAGATTGCCATAAGCTCACTGTTAGTGCTATTTTATTCACCTGAATTTTATTCCTCTCCTATAGGTTATCAACCCTGTCCTCGACTATGTGGGCCGATATGAGCACGTTAAGGATTTCTATCACTCCCTCTAGTCTGCAAGGGATGAGGCCGTGCGGGCATAAGAGTCCCAAGTAAACGAGGTCTTGGACCTATCTGAGCAACTACAGGTGATAGAGGAATAGGCCGCCTCGGACAAGTAGAAGGCCAAAGACACCATCTTTGCCTTTCGGCTCTTGAGACTGAGAGAGCCACTTTGGTGAAGGATAAAGCTGCCCTAGTAAAGGAGAAGGCTAAGCTGGAAAGGTTGAAGGAGTCTGTCCGAAAGGCTGACGAGACCAAGAAGAGGGAAACAGAGTGGGAGAAGAAAGTCGTTTATCCACAAAAGAAGCACGCCAAGTATGCCAAGATGACCCTTGACTTAGAGCTCAAGGTGAAGGTCGCCAAGCAGAACCATCGGGAGCTAGATCTGAGTATCCCTGGCAAGACCGAAGAGCCTTAGAGGAATTCAAAGCCTCTGATGCACTGAAGACCTTTCGTCTGGGAGTTAGACACTCTGGAGAATTTTTGTCATGACCTCGCCATGCCCACCTTCTGAAATGGGATCCATGTGATGCGTGACTATGTTCGCAAGGTTGCTGGGGACTTTAACTTTTCACAGTTTGGGCATGACGTCGATGCCCCTACCGACTCGGAGGAGGTAGAGGAGTCCCCACCCAAACAAATAGAGGAACCCTCCAGACAACAAGTAACTAATCAACAGGTCGACGAGACGGCTACTGGCAAGGCTACGGACATCACTGTGGTAGAAGAGATAGTCGCCCTAGGAGAGGCAGGACGGTGGACCCATCTTCCCTAGATGAACAATCCAAAAAATTTCTTATAGTGCCATCGATAGACTTAAGTGAGCACCGAAGTGGTGGGAAAGATCCTTGAAGAGCAGCAGACATGATCTTTTTTTTTAAACAACCCTGTATATGATTTGATATGAATGAAAATATGTTTTTATCCCATGATGAAGTGTACAACCTTTGTTTGTTCTTCTTTCGCCATTGCCTGATGTTCTACTAATTTCTGTACAGGGCTTCTCTCTTCTTGCCTTGGCATCGGGGGAGTCCTGAGCCTTGGTAAGGATTCAAGAGGAAGTCAGAGTTGAAAAGTCGGCTAATGACCAGTCAGAGGTTGTGGCCAACCTTTTGGCACAGGTCAGAGCCCTAAGTCTCCAACTTTTGGAGGTTGACAAGGCTAGAAGTGAGGCCTATGATGCTTTGAAAAAACTTGAGGAGGAGAAGTTGGCATTCGTGCGATCTTTTGTTCATTCCAGCGTCATGGGCGACCTTCTTAAGGAGGTCAGAGGTTTACACATTGCTATTAAAAACAAAAAAGGAATGGGACTCGACTTTAAAGGAACTAAGAGCTGAAAGGTCGGTGTCTGCTCGCTCAGAAGTTATGGCTGACTTTCTTGCGGAGGTCGACGCAGTGCACGTCCAACTCTAGGCATTCAGGGAGACAATTGGTGGTTCAACGAACTCCCAACCTCTAGGCTCTGGCGAGGGGGTCGAGGCCCCGGTAGATATTGAAGGGATGCACTCACAGTTCTTGGAGGTCGAGAAAGAACGATGCGCATTCAGGGAGGCACTGGAGAGAGCTGATGTTATCCAATCAAAGCAGTTGAGTAAGCTATGGCCTAAACTTAAGTCGGCGGAGGTGGCTCAGGACCAGTATCACGCTTGCCTCTTGAAGGCCAAAAATCTAGCCGAGGTTCGTTTTTGGAGGATTAACGAGCAGAACCGGTTTTACTATATGAAGCTTCATCTCCGTAAAAGTGCTAAATATACAACCAGAGTGTTCAGAGAATGGCTTGAGCTTACTGAAACGGCACAAAACGAGACAGGGAGAGGCTTAAACTTTGTATTTTGGAACTTTGAATGAAAGATTCAACTTCTATTTTTTACTCTTTGTCTTAGATGAATTTAGGTCTATAGTGGTGTGTCACATCCCAATTCTGCACCATTCAAAACGGTATGATGAACCGTTAATAAACCAACGGTTCAACCAGGATCTCTAATAGGCGGTATCCATTAAAAATAAAACCATGCACATCCACAACCATAATCAGAATAAATACACAATAGTGGAAGTCTTATAGTAAATGAATTGAGAACTTTAAATGTAATAATCATAATTAAAATATCAAGTTATTGTTATATCAACTGAGACATAAATAAATAAAATATCAATTACATCCTTTTATAAATTCAAATAAAATTCTAATAGAATACGCATGAGTTGCACTCGCATGAGGGGTCATGCGTATCCTCAAAGTCTTCAGCTTCCATTGCAGCAACACACGCATACACCGGAGCATTCATATAATCTTCAACTGTAGTACCTGCACATCAATTAAAAATATTCGACGTCGAGAGGGTGAGCACACATCATGGCTCAATGAGCAAACAAAACAATGCAACATACATATGCATGCATTCAATTCATATCTTTGGTCTGAAAAATAAGTTTACAATGTGCTATAGAAAGGATAGGTGGCCAAATGTCACGTTTATTGACGCGTACCTCTATACACGAGTGTGTGAAGCCGCCCAAAGGTAACGTTTATTGTCGACCCACATGCACCCACCATAGACAATGTACACGTAAAGGTCACGTTTATTGCTGTACCCGTTGCCCATACCAACACGTAAGCCCCTGCTGGTGAGGGCTCACAAACTGGGCTCGCAATTAACCAATCCTAATGCCACTCAGTGTATCCAAGGCCTCACCCTAGCATCCCTCAATACGTCCATAGAGATAGGGCTAAAGCCCCCCGACAGAGTCAGAGACTACACGGTCCGAGACCACTTCCCCTCATACCCTACGATGTAATAGTTCTGCTAAGGTAATGACGATACGACAATGTCAGTGGATAAGACTTGAGTTAGAGATAGAGCTAGAGTGCTGAGGCCCCGTCTATGACACCTCCCCCTGATACTCGCTCGCATCAAGCACACCCACCACACACATACATCCACATGCCTATTCCTATCATCATCATCATCATCATAATGTTATAAACAATAATTAAATATGCATGAACAGTAATAATAGAAATATTGGATGACATGTTGAATGCACATAACAATCATACACGCATAAAATCAATCATGGCATTGGACTCAAGAGTATAAGCACCTGTGTTGTATGAGACAAAAATTAAGAAAGAGAATAATGCATATATAAGATGAGAAACAAGTTTCATATACACATCGAATAAAAACAATATATATATATATATATATATATATATATATATATATATATATATATATATATATATATATATATATATATATATATATATATATATATATATATATATATATATATATATCCAAATCAGAGTACGATCCACAATCCAAACAGTTACTCTGTAGTATAAGGAAAAAAAAAATAAATGCATCATGGAGCTGGGGGAGCTGGAGGAGGAGGTGCCTCACGATCTCGATTATAATCCTCAGCATACACCCTCATAAGCCAGGTTACCTGAGTCTGGGTCACCTGGAGACTAGCTACCAGATCGGCCATCCACTGATCAGTCACGCGCTGAGCCTCCCTAATCTCACGTAGCAGCCCCATCACGTCATCAGATGGTGGGTGCAAAGGACCAGCTGAGTGTGAGGGAACCCGAGAAGGGTCAGCTCCAGTAGAATGTAGTGGTGATAGAGGAGGTATGATATCCACATCCATGTACATACGATCATCATCCTCAGCATCACCCCCATGGACCTCTGCTGCTGCCGCCTCAGCGTCTGCTATCTCTACCCGAGTATGGGGACGCACCATAGCATTCCTCTCCTGGTCACTGACCTGCACATCTCGCATCCCCATCTTGCAGATGACCTCTCAGTCAAGGTCAGACGAGAAGGTATCCTCATGAATCCTCTCATCAACTAAATCGACATGCAGGCGAGTGAGCAGGGTAGTGCAGGGTAGTGATCAAACGCCCATAGGGCAGGTTGCCCATCTGACCAGGCATCGTAGCACGGATCATCGTCCTGATGATAATATATGGAAGGCAGACGGGCTGCCTAGTGCAGATGCAGTACAAGAGATACTGGGTCAACTGGAAAATCTTCTCATAGTGCCCACTCTGAGGAATCAGGTTGTGCTGAATAATCTTGCAGTACACCCGAGGTTCCCACCGTAGGTTGATTGCCTTCATCTCTCAGCGATCATCCCTAAGAAACTGGCGATCAATCTCTGCACGCATCATCAAAGATAGGAACTAGGGTTCCTTAGGTGTGCAATATATTAAGGGGCCATCGTTTGATATACCCAGGAGATCAGCCAACTCTAGGCAGTTAAAGGAGATCTCCACCCCTTTAACATAACTGGTGATCCTGAGCTCCCTACCCTTGTTTGTATCATTTGGATCACCCACTACCTGAAGATTGCAATAAAACTGCTTCACCAGAGCAGGACAGGGGCAACCCTCATATAATATCACGGGGAGCCAACCCATATCACCAAAGGCACCCTCTACATTAAACAAGGCTAAATTAGCCAAGTTTATACAATGACCCCCTTCCACCTTTTTATGCTCATAACGAGCATACTGAGCCTCTGCTTTATTAGACCGGAAGCGAATAGGATCATGAACTCTGGGAACCTTGGTGCGAGCCATGCTATCTGCAAAGACACAGACAAATAAGCAAGATATTAGTTATAGAGAAAAACTTAAAATTTTGACATTATAACGGCATGATTTGGCCAAAAAGTCTCACTTTTTACCCAAACAGTTGGGCAGGAGGACTTACATATGTTCCAAACCATCATGCAAGGCTCATACAGTTGGAATTTAAACTAGGAAGATCAAATTTGAAGAAATTTTGACAAATTGGAAAAATCCTGAAAATTAGGTCAAAAATGGAAAATTTCAAGTTTCTAAAAAACTAAGTGATGAAACTCAAATTTTCTGGAGGGCTTTCATCCATTGGGTGACCAATAGCAAAAGCCCCCAATAAAAATCAAATTTCTATAGTTAGAAAAATTTTAGTTTGAAGAAAACGCTATAAATGGAAAAAAACCTAGTTTTGAAAGCTTAAAAATGAGGACCAGTAGAGAACATACATGAAGGAATGGAGTGGAGGTCGTGAATGGAAGAAAGAATCACCAAATATGAGTGGTTGACACTATAGCAACTCAGTGGAAGTGAGTTGAGTTGAAAGAAAAAGACAAAGTGGGAAATGACTCCAAAAATCAGGTTTAAAAACCTGATTTGGGGTTGTGTGGTTGCAAAATTCGACCAAATATGCGACCATACGATTGACCACAGGCTCTCGGTGAGCTGACAGACTTCATGTGGTCGGACCCTGTGGTTACACATATTGTGACCACACGATCGACCACAGGCTCTCGGTGAGCTGACAGGGTTTTGTGAGGTCGCATACCCTGTGGTCGGACATATTGCGACCCCATCATCGACCACACGATGGAAAATACAGAATTTTGACTATATGACTTGGAAAATTGGAATTTTACATTGATTAATTGGATTTTGACATGAGAATGATGTATATTATGATTGCCTCACATGTTCTATGATTTTTCAGACACTACCACCATTGGAATAGGAAATGGCTGGGCGAAGAGTAACCAGGTGAGGACGTAACCTAATTCCACCACCACCACTTGTGGAGGAAGATAGCCATGAAAATCCTAAAGGACAAGAGGATCAGAATGTAGCACCACCAGGAGCTAATGGCCAGGCTAATCCTACAAACTTGCCAGCCCCACCTACAGACTTGGCTACAGCAGTAATGAACCTTGCACAACAGCTGTAACAAATACAAGAAGTACAAGCCAATATGCAAGCTGCTATGGGAATGGCTTTTTCAGCTGTACATACTACACCTATACCAGCCAGACAAGCTAGCACAGTACCAGGGGGTAGCAACATGGTACCCCAAGCACCTCAAATGCCAGTTGTACAAGCTCAAGTACAAAATCCTGAGGTAGCCCAAGGCAGTTACCAGTATCAACCACCTATGCTCAGTATCAGTTGGACCATTCTCAACTGATCGAGCGTTTTCTGAAAATGAAGTCTAAGGAATATAATGGCAAGCCAGCGGATCCTTTGTGGCCAGCTCACTGGATCGATGAAATGGAAAGGAATTTCATGATGATGACTGCTAATGAGGAGGAAAAAGTACTGTGTGCAACATTTATGTTGAAAAGTGATGCACACCACTGGTGGAAGTCTACTCAGACTTATCTGTTAACCAAGTATGCCCAATTGACCTGGGCTATCTATAAAGAGGCATTATTCGAGAAATATTTTTCAAGAAGTTTCAGAGATGCTATGAAAAGAGAGTTCTTGAGTTTGTATCAGGGGCAGATGACCATGGATGCGTATCAACAACGTTATGAAGAGCTGTTTTTCTTTGCTCCCTCTAGCATGCAGGAGGAAAATGCTAAAACCCGAAGGGTTCGTCATGGGACTTAGGGGAAGCATTCGGGAGCATGATTTGGGGCTAGAAAAGAAAGTTTATAATGAAGCCATACAGATTTCTCGAGTACTAGAATCGAGCCAGAGGGAGAGCTACTTTGCTTAGAATAGAGGTATAAAAAGGCCGAATGGAAATTCATATAACGGAGGGAACACAAAGACATTTAAACCCTTCCATACTCAAGGCTTTAATGCTGTAGCCAAGACTACTCCAACAGTCCAACCTCAACAGAAGCAAAATAGTGAATGAGTAAAATGCTATAACTGTAATCAAATGAGACATTATTCAAGGGAGTGTCTTAAGCCCAGGAAGCAGCTATAACAAGGAAAGGTTTATGCAGTTACATCTAAGGATGCTGCCGCATCGCCTGATGTGGTCACAGGTATGACCTGAACCATTCATTTTGTATTACCCTGTATGAGCATGTAGACAAAATTAAAACAAATCACAGGTATCGTACCTATTAATGGTATACCTGCTAGAGTACTCTTTGATTCTGGAGCTACTCATTCTTTTATATCTGTGTTATTTGAAAAGAAGCTAAAATTACCCTTCAGATCTTTAGACTACAAATTACTTGTACGATCGCCTATGGGATTAGAAGTGGAACTAGAAAAAGGTTATGGACCATGTCCAGTTCTTATCGGTGAGAAGATTTTGGATGCAACCTTAATTCAACTTGAGATGGCAGACTTTGACATTATCTTGGGAATGGATTGGTTAGCTCGACATTACGCAAACCTATTATGTGCAGAAAAGAAACTGACATTTAAAGACAAGGAAGGAGCAGAGTTTAGTTTTGCGGGAACCAAACTTCCCCGTAAACGAAAACTCATCCTCTCTGCATTGAAGGCTAGAAAATGCCTCGAGAAAGGAGGAGTTGTGTATCTAGTATCCGTGGTTGATCTCACCAAGGAAGTACCACGAATGGAAGATATTGATGTTGTGCGTGACTTTCCAGATGTATTTCCTGAGGAACTACCAGGACTACTACCCGACCGAGCAATAAAGTTCGTTATAGATCTTATACCTGGAGTCGCACCAGTATCTAAAGCACCCTATTGAATGACTCCTATTGAACTGAAGGAACTAAAGGTCAAGTTACAGGAATTACTGGACAAGGGATATATCAGACCCAGCATATCACCATGGGGAGCGCCAGTATTGTTTGTGAAGAAGAAGGACGGTAGTCTTCGACTGTGTATAGACTATCGAGAATTGAATAAGCTTACAATCAAGAATCGGTACCCGTTGCCTCAGATCGATGACTTGTTCGATCAGTTGCAAGGTGCCAAGGTGTTCTCCAAGATTGATCTTCAGTCAGGATACCATCAGCTGAAGATTAAGGAAGGTGATATTCCGAAGACAGCATTTAGAACAAGATATGGACATTATGAATTTTTAGTTATGTCTTTTGGATTAACTAATGCACCTGTAACTTTTATGGAACTCATGAATCGGGTATTCCATGATATATTGGATACGTCAGTCATTGTGTTTATTGACGATATATTGGTTTACTCTAAGGACAAGGAAACTCATGTCGTGAATCTAAGAGCCGCTCTGCAGCTACTAAGAAAAGAGAAGCTTTACACCAAATTTACAAAGTGTGAGTTTTGGCTAAATAAGGTAGCTTTCTTAGGCCATGTTGTATCCGCTGAAGGAATTAAAGTGGATTCTAGCAAGATTGAAGCCATTGTGAAATGGGAAGCACTTAAGAGTGTTGCAGAAATCAGAAGTTTCCTAGGTCTAGCTGGGTATTATCGACGATTCATGGAAGATTACTCTAGAATCGCCGTACCTCTCACCAGTTTGACTAAGAGAAGAGAAAAGTTTGTTTGGACCGACAAATGTGAAGAAGGTTTTCAAACAATAAAAGCTAGATTGATATGTGCTCCCATCTTGACTATTCTTATTCCAGGACAACCATTTACCTTGCACACTGATGCGTCTGGGTTGGGTTTAGGATGCGTGCTTATGCAAGGAGAACAAGTAGTTACATATGCCTCAAGACAACCGAAGACACATAAGAAGAACTATCCCACTCATGACTTGGAATTAGCAGCAGTAGTACATGCTGTCAAGATATGGAGACATTATTTGTATAGAGAGAAATTTCAGATTAAATCAGATCATAAGAGTCTCACTTATATTTTTAATCAAAAGGAGTTGAACATGAGACAAAGAAGATGGCTGGAATTATTGAAGGATTATGATTGCGATATTCAGTATCATCCAGGGAAAGCTATGGAGTTACTGATGCGCTAAGCAAAAAAACAATGATAAAATCCCAAGGAGAGGTTAACACGACTGCGGCAATGTGTGTTACAGGGAAAGTATTCCATCATGGTAATGAGCAGTTCGTGATAGATGCATCGGGTAGATCATCCAACCAAGGATTTATTCATCGATTTTCAAATACGTTCGCAACATTGAAGATTTTACCTGATATATTAGATGAAGTGAAAGCCGCTATTAAATCAGACCCTTATCTGAGAACGGTGCAAGAAGACATCGAAAAAGGTAGGACTATTCCTGAGTTCACCTTGGACGTTGAAAAGGTACTGAAGTACAAAGGAAGAGTATGTGTTCCGAAAATGGAAAACTTGGACATTAGACATAGACTAATGAAGGAAGCTCACACCACCGCTTATTCGATACATCCTAGAAGTACGAAGATGTATCATGATCTGAAGAAGCTATATTGGTGGAGAGGAATGAAGGCGGATGTAGCTAAATTTGTGTCTCAATGCCTAAATTGTCAGAGGGTAAAAGCTGAAAGGCAAAGACCTACAGGATTGTTGCAGCCACTGCCAGAACCAGCATGAAAATGGGACTGCATCACTATGGACTTCGTCACTGGGTTACCATTGACTCCCAGAGTAGTTGACGTGGTCTGGGTGATTGTAAATAGTCTGACTAAAACAGCTTGCTTCATAGCTATACGACCTCAGTATACCTGTCACACCCCAATTCTAAACCAACCAGAATGGTGTGACGAACCGTCTATGATCCAACGGTTCAACCAGGATCTCGAATAGGCTGTGTCCTTTTGCTTAAACTATACACATCCACAACCATAATCAGAATAAATATACAATAGCGGAAGTCTTTAATATTTAATGAACTGAGAATCTAATAATGATAACATAAATAATTATCCAATTATCTTCAAATGACTAAGACATACAATAAAATAAATTAATCAATTACATTTTCTAAATAAACCAACTAATAAATCTAATCGAAGACGCATGAGTTGCACTCGCACGACGAATCATGCGACTCCATCATAGCTTCTGCATCCATTGCCGCAACATGTCCGTACATCAGAGCTTTCATATAGTATTCTACAGTAGTTCCTGCATCACCAACTAAAAATATTCGACGTCGAAAGGGTGAGCACACATCATGGCTCAGTGAGAAAACAAAACAATGCAACAAACATATGCATGCATTCAATTCATATCTTTGGTCTGGTTCATAAGTTTACAATATGCAATAGAAAGGATAGGTGGCCGCCGCACCTCTATACACGAGTGTGTGAAGTCGTCCAATGGATCAAACATCATTGCCATCCCACATGCACCCATCAATGAATAGAGATAGAGCTAAAGTGCTCAGATCAAACACCGCATGACACTTCCCCTGATGCCCTACCCATACCAACACGTAAGCCCCTATTGGCGAGGGATTGCAAACTGGGCTCGCAACTAATCAATCTTAATGTCAAACAGTGTATCCAAGGCCTTACCCCAGCATCCCTCAATACGTCCATAGAGATAGAGCTAAGGCCCTCCGACAGAGTCAGAGACTACACGGTCTGAGACCACCTCCCATGATGCCCTACGATGTAATAGTTCTTTTAAGGTAATGGCGATACGACGATGTCAGTGGACAAGACTTGAGTAGAGATAGAGCTAGAGTTTGGTGACCAGGATGAACCACAGTGTCACGTCCTCCCCCTGATGCCCCACTCGCATCAAGTACACTAACCACATACATACGTTCACATGCCTATTCCTAGCATCATCATCAACATCATATTATAAATAAATAAAATTAAATATGCATGAGCAGTAATAACAGGAATATTGGATGACATGTGAAATGCATAATACACGCATACAAGCATAGAATCATTCATGGCATTGGACTCAATAAATAAAAATAGTTTATTATTAGCCAATTAATTTAGGTCTTGTTCCCTCACCTTTGATTGATAATAGATCCTCGTTCAAGCTTTATAATTCACTCTTAGACCACTTGAAAACCTAACAAATTTATAGATTTTAAATTAGAATTAATTCCCATGAGTTTAGACTAACAGAAACTGAGGGGTCGTAGGTGTGGTAGCACCTGTGGTCTCAGTTTCTGTGACCATAGGGCGTAGGATCGCAGGGTGTGGTCGCATTTCCTACGACCACACGTGCGATCACACCCTCCCTAGAAACTTCGCGAGGGCATGTGGTCAGACATGTGTGTCTCGTGTGGTCGCACATCATGCGACCACACGTGTGACCACACGTATGATGGTTGACCTTTCACTCTCAACTCCAATCCTCCATGTTTGGATTCCTTAGCCTATCATCATGGACCTTCCTACAATTGTTTAATGGCTCAGAATTAGTATTTTATATAGAATCCATTGTCCACCTAATTTCCACCCATGTTTTCTCTTAGAATTTATCCATGGATTGATGATTTGGGTTTTACCTAAATCCTATCTCATTCATGAACTATTCTAGGAATTCAATTTAACATGAGAAATGTTTCCATACCTTAAGCTTGTTGAAGATTCAGAGTTTTCTCTGAATTTTCTTCTTCCTTAGTCTTCCTCTTCAATTTTCCTTCTCTTCCTTCTCTTCTCTTTCCCTCACTTTCAGTTTGAGCTCTAAAAGAGTGAAAGAGGCTAAGGGACGTCCTATTTATAGAGGAAAACCCTCCATAATATGCCCTACTGAGTTTAGGAAAGAACCCCCTTCGGATTAGGAAGGTTTCCTAAATTCGGTTTCTGACTGGGTTCGTGTGGTCGGAGGTGGCGTCGTAGAATCCGTCGACAACACCTTCTGAAATGTCCGACCACACGACCAAAATTCATGTGGTTGCACTATTTTGAGGTGTGGTCGGTCACTCCTGTTTAGGTATGCAACCACACGCTAATAATTGACTATTTTTGGGTTGATTTCATACCTGGTCTTGTGGTTTCTTCACGCACTTGGTCCACTTGGCTCGACCATGATAGGTAGACCTGATACAAGGTGGTAAGATCGGTTATTTCGATACAGGTCTTACAACTCCCCCCTCTTATTAGAAATTTCATCCTCAAAATTTGTACATACCTTCCGAGTCGAAAAGGTGAGGATATTGCTTTCGCATAGCATTATCTTCTTCCCATGTGATTTCTTCTATATCTTGGCGCCTCCAAGTGACCTTAACATAATAAATGTCACGGTTGCGTAGACGTTGAACCTTTCGACTGGTGATTTCAGTTTGTGCTACTTCGAATGTCAAATCATCAGTTAGACCCGGTGGGTCCGCTGTTAAAACGTGTGTTGGATCTCTGACGTGCTTCTTCAGTAATGAGATATGAAATACATCATGTACACATGACATAGATGGAGGTATTGCTAACTGATACGCTACTTTTCCAAGTTTAGCGAGATCTCATATGGCCCGACATATCTTGGACCTAGTTTTTCTTTCTGTCCAAATTATTTTAAGCCTCACATAGGTGATACTTTCAAGAATACCTTATCACCTACAACGAATTCAAGGCCTCAACGTCGAGTATCTGCATACTGTTTCTGATGATTCTGAGCCATTCTAACTCTTTCCTTGATAATGTCAACTACCCGACAAGTCTATTCAACAAACTCTGGTCCAACGATACTCTGTTTACCAACTACATTCCAAAACAGAGGAGTTCGACACTTTCTACCATACAGTGCTTCATAAGGTGACATCTGTATAGTAGCCTGATAACTGTAGTTATAGGCGAACTCGATCAATGGTAGTTTCTCATCCCATGATTCTTTGAAATCAATAACATAAGCTCGAAGCATGTCTTCTAAAATCTGAATGGTACGCTCCGACTGTCTGTCTGTCTGAGGATGGAATGCAGTACTAAACTTCAACGTTGTACCCATAGCTTTCTGCAATCCTTCCCAAAACTTTGAAGTAAAGCGTGGGTCTCTATCGGACACAATGCTTTTAGGTACACCATGTAATCTGACAATAATATCCACATATAGCTTGGCTAACCTCTCTGGGGTAAACTGAGGTCGTATAGCTATGAAGCAAGCTATTTTGGTCAGACGATCTACAATCACCCAGACCACGTCAACTACTCTGGGAGTCGATGGTAACCCGGTGACGAAGTCTATAGTGATGCAGTCCCATTTCCATGCTGGTTCTGGGTGTGACTGCAACAATCCTACAGGTCTTTGCCTTTCAATCTTTACCCTCTGACAATTTAGGCATTGAGACACAAATTTAGCTACATCCGCCTTCATTCCTCTCCACCAATATAGCTTCTTCAAATCATGATACATCTTCGTACTTCCAAGATGTACCAAATAAATGGTGGTGTGACCTTCCTTTATTAGTCTGTGTCTAGTGTCCAAGTTTTCTGTTTCAGGAACACATACTCTTCCTTTGTACTTCAGTACCTTTTCAACGTCCAAGGTGAACTCAGGAATAGTCCTACCTTTTTCGATATCTTTTTGCACCGTTCTTAGATAAGGGTCTGATTTAATAACGGCTTTTACTCATCTAATATATCAGGTACAATCTTTAATGTTTCGAACACATTTGAAAACCAATGAATAAACCCTTGATTAGTTGATCCACCCGGTGCATCTATCATGAACTGCTCATTACCATGATGGAATACTTTCCCTGTAACACACATAGCCGCAGTCGTTGTTAACCTTTCCTTGAGATTTTATCATTGCTTTTCTGCTTAGTGCATCACCAAATACATTAGCCTTCCCTGGATGATACTGGATATCGCAATCATAATCCTTCAATAATTCCAGTCATCTTCTTTGTTTCATGTTCAACTCCTTTTGATTAAAAAGATAAGTGAGACTCTTATGATTTGATTTAATCTAAAATTTCTCTCCATACAAATAATGTCTCCATATCTTGACAGCATGTACTACTGCTGCTAATTCCAAGTCATGGGTGGGATAGTTCTTCTCATGTTTCTTCAGTTGTCTTGAGGCATACGCAAGTACTTGTTCTCTTTGCATAAGCACACATCCTAAACCCAACCCAGACGCATTAGTGTACAAGGTAAATGATTGTCCTGGAATAGGAATAGTCAAGATGGGAGCAGATATCAATCTAGCTTTCAATGTTTTAAAACCTTCTTCACATTTGTCAGTCCAAACAAACTTTTCTCCTTTCTTAGTTAAACTGGTGAGAGGTACGATAATTCTAGAGTAATCTTCTACGAATCGTTGGTAATACCCAGCTAGACCTAGGAAAATTCTGATTTCTGCAACACTCTTAGGTGCTTCCCATTTTACATTGGCTTCAATCTTGCTAAGATCCACTTTAATTCCCTCAGCGGATACTACATGGCCTAAGAATGCGAGCTCATTTAGCCAAAACTCACACTTTGTAAATTTGGCGTAAAGCTTCTCTTTTCTTAATCGCTGCAAAGCGGCTTTTAGATTCATGACATGAATTTCCTTGTCCTTGGAGTAAACCAATATATCATCAATAAACACAATGATTGACGTATCCTACATATCATGGAATACTCGATTCATGAGTTCCATAAAAGTTGCGGGTGCGTTAGTTAATCCAAAAGACATAACTAAAAATTTATAATGTCCATATCTTGTTCTAAATGCCGTCTTCGGAATATCACCTTCCTTAATCTTCAACTGATGGTATCCTGACTGAAGATCAATCTTGGAGAACACCTTGGCGCCTTGCAACTGATCGAACAAGTCATCGATCCGAGGCAACGGGTACCGATTCTTGATTGTAAGTTTATTCAACTCCCGATAGTCTATACATAGTCGAACGCTATCGTCCTTCTTCTTCACAAACAATACTGGCGCTCCCCATGGTGATATGCTGGGTCTGATATAACCCTTGTCTAGTAATTCTTGTAACTGTACCTTTAGTTCCTTCAGTTTAGTAGGAGCCATTCGATAAGGTGCTTTAGATACTGGTACGGCTCTGGGTATAAGATCTATAACGAACTTTGTCACTCGGTCGGGTGATAGTCCTGGTAGTTCCTCAGGAAATACATATGGAAACTCACACACAACATCAATATCCTCCATTCGTGGTACTTCCTTGGTGAGGTCGACCATGGATACTAGATACCCAACTCCTCCTTTCTTGAGGCATTTTCTAGCCTTTAATGCAGAGAGGATGAGTTTTCTTTTACGGGGTAATCTGGTTCCCGCAAAACTAAACTCTGCTGCTTCCTTGTCTTTAAATGTCAGTTTCTTTTCTGCACATAATAGGTTTGCAGAATGCCAAGCTAACCAATCCATTCCCAAGATAATGTCAAAGTCTGCCATCTCGAGTTCAATCAAGATTGCATCCAAAATCTTCTCGCCGATAAGAACTGGACATGGTCCGTAACCTTTTTCTAATTCCACTTCTAATCCCATAGGTGATCGTATAAGCAATTTGTAGTCTAAGGATCTGAGGGATAGATTTAGCTTCTTTCCAAATGACACAGATTTAAAAGAATGAGTAGCTCCAGAATCAAAGAGCACTATGAAGGGTATGCCATTAATAGGTATGATACCTGTGATTTGTTTTAATTTAGTTTATATGCTCACACAAGGCAATACAAAATGAAAGGTTCAGGTCATACCTGTGACCACATCAGGCGATGTGGCAGCATCCTCAGATGTAACTGCATAAACCTTTCCTTGTTGTAGCTGCTTCCTGGGCTTAGGACACTCCCTTGAATAATGTTCCATTTGATTACAGTTATAGCATTTTACTCCTTCACTATTTTGCTTCTGTTGAGGTTGGACTGTTGTAGTAGTCTTGGCTGCAGCATGAAAGCCTTGAGTACAGAAGGGTTTAAATGTCTTTGTGTTCCCTCCGTTATATGAATTTCCATTCGGCCTTTTGATACCTCTATTCTGAGCAAAATAGCTCTCCCTCTGGCTCGATTCTAGTACTCGAGCAATCTGTACGGCCTCATTATAAATTTTCTTTTCTAGCCCCAAAACATGCTCTCAAATGTTTCCCCTAAGTCCCATGACGAACCTTCGGGTTTTAGTATTTTTCTCCTACATGCTAGAGGGAGCAAAGAAAAACAGCTCTTCATAACACTGTTGATATGCATCCACAGTCATCTGTCCCTGATACAAACTCAGGAACTCTCTTTCCATAGCATCTCTGAAACTTCTGGGAAAATATTTCTTGAAGAATGCCTCTTTATAGATAGCCCAGGTCAATTGGGCGTGCTTGGTTAACAAATAAATCCGAGTAGACTTTCACCAGTGGTGTGCATCACCTTTCAACATAAATGTTGCACACAATACTTTTTCCTCTTCATTAACAATCATCATCATAAAGTTTCTTTCCATTTCATTGATCCATTGAGCTGGCCACAAAGGATCCACTTGCTTACCATTTTATTCTTTAGGCTTCATTTTCAGGAAACGCTTGATCTGTCGAAAATGATCCAACTGATCTGAGCATAGGCTCCATATATAGGTGGTTGATACTGGTAACTGCCTTGGGCTACCTCAGGGTTTTGTACTGGAGCTTGTACAACTGGCGTTTGATGTGCTTGAGGTACCGTGTTGCTACCTCCTGGTACAGTGCTAGCTTGTCTAGCTGGCATAGGTGTAGTAAGTACAGTTGGAAAAACCATTCCTATAGCAGCTTGCATATTGGTTTGCACCTACTGTATTTGTTGCAGTTGTTGTGCCAGGTTCATAACTGCTGTAGCCAAATCTATAGGTGGGGCCGGCAAGTTTGTAGGATTTTCTTGGCCATTAGCTCCTGGTGGTGCCATATTCTGATTCCCGTGTCCTTCAGGATTTTCATGGCTGTCTTCCTCCACAGGTGGTGGTGGTGGAATTGGGTTACGTCTTCGCTTGGTTACTCTTCGCCCAATCATTTCCTGTTCCGATGGTGGTAGTGTCTGAAAAATCATAGAACATGTGAGGCAATCATTATATAAGTCATTCCCATGTCAAAATCCTTCTAATCAATGTAAAATTCGGAATTTTCCAAGTCATTCAGTCAAAATACTGTATTTTTCATCGTGGAGTCGATGGTGGGGTCGCACTATGTCCGACCACAGGGTATGCGACCTCACAAAACCCTGTCAGCTCACCGAGAGCCTGTGGTCGATCGTGGGGTCGGTATATGTCTGACCACACGATGTATGTCAGCTCACCGAGAGCCTGGGGTCGATCGTGGGGTCGGTCGTGGGGTTGCATGTTTAGTCAAATTCTGCGACCGCACAACCCCAAATCAGGTTTTTAAACCTGATTTTTGGAGTCATTTCCCACTTTCTCTTTTTCCTTCAACTCAACTCGCTTCCCCTGAGTTGCTACAGTATCAACTACTTGTGTTTGGTGATTATTCCTTCCATTCACGACTTTCGTTCCTTTCCTTCAGGTATGTTCTCTACTGGTCCTCATTTTTAAACTTTCAAACTAGGTTTTTCTCCATTTATAGCATTTTCTTCAAATTAAAATTTTTCTAACCGTAAAAATTTGATTTTTATTGGGGGCTTTTGCTATTGGCCACCCAATGGACGAAAGCCCTCAAGAAAATTTGAGTTTCATCGGTTAGTTTTTGAGAAACTTGAAATTTTCCATTTTTGACCTAATTTTTAAGATTTTTTCAAATTGTTGAAATTTCTTCAAATTTAATCTTCCTAGTTTAAATTTCCAATTGTATGAGCCTTGCAGGATGGTTTGGAACATATGTAAGGCCTCCTGCCCAACTGTTTGGGTGAAAAGTGAGGCTTTTGGTCAAATCATGCCGTTATAATGCCCAAAATTTTGAGTTTTTCACCATATCTAATTACTTGTCTATTTGTTTGTGTCTTTGCAGATAGCATGGCTCGCACCAAAGTTCCCAGAGCTCATGATCCTGTCTACTTCCGGTCTAATGAAGCGGAGGCTCAATATGCTCGTTATGAGCATAAAAAGGTGGAATGGGGTCGCTGTGTAAACTTGGCTAGTCTAGCCTTGTTTAATGTAGATGGGGATTTTGGGGACATGGGTTGACTCCCCATGATATCATATGAGGCTTGCACTTGTCCTGCTCTGGTGAAGCAGTTCTATTGCAACCTTCAGGTAGTGGATGATCGCAATGATACAGACAGGGGTAGGGAGCTCAGGATCACCAGTTATGTGAAAGGGGTGGAAATCTCCTTCAACTGCCAGGAGTTGGCTGATCTCCTGGGTATATTAAACGACAGCCCCTTGGGTACTATGCACCTAAGGAACCCCAGTTCCTATCTTTGATGATGCGTGCAGAGATTGATCGTCAACTTCTTAGAGGTGATCGCTGGGAGATGAAGGCAATCAACCTACGACCGGAACCTCGGGTGTATTGCAATATTATTCAACACAACTTGATTCCTTAGAGTGGGCATTATGAGAGGATTTCCCAGTTGACCCAGTATCTCTTGTAATGCATCTACACTAAGCAACCCATTCTGCCTTCCATACATTATCATCAGGACGATGATCCATGCTACGATGCCTGGTTAGATAGGTAACCTGCCTTATGGGCGTTTGATCACTACCCTGCTCACACGCCTGCATGTTGACCTATTGGATGAGAGGATTCATGAGGATACCTTCTTTTCTGACCTTGAATGGGAGGCCGTCTGCAAGATGGGGATGCGAGATGCGTAGGTTAGTGACGAGGAGAGGAACGCTCTAGTTCGTCTCCGCACTCGGGTCGAGATAACAGACGCTGAGGCGGTAGCAGCAGGAGTCCATGGGGGTGATGTTGAGGATGATGATCATATGTATATGGATGTAGACGTCATACCTCCTCCATCACCACTGCATTCTATTGGATCTGGCCCAGCTCGGGTTCCTTCACACAGAACTGGTCCTTCGCACCCACCATCTAATGACGTGATGGGGTTGCTGTGTGAGATTAGGGAGGCCCAGCGTGCATCTGATCAGCAGATGGCCGAGCTGGCAGCTAGTCTCTAGGTGACCCGGACTTAGGTAGCCTGGCTGACTAGAGTGTATGCTGGGGACTATGACCGAGATCGTGAGGCACCTCCTCCTCTAGCACCTCCAGCACCACGATAAACATTTTCTTTTTGTTTTTCCTTATACTACATAATAACTGTCTGGATTGTGGACCGTACTCTGATTTGGATATGTATATATATTTCTTTTTATTCGATTATGAAACTTGTTTCTCACCTTAATAGTGCATTATTCTCTTTCTTAATGTTTGTCTCATACAACACAGGTGCTTATAGTGTGTTCTTATTTCAGCTTTTAAATTTTATCCTAACTCAGTTCACAAACTTTTGTGGAAGTATACCAGTTTAATAGGCAGGGCCCGAGAGCTCTGATACCAAGTTGTCACACCCCAATTCTGAACCAACCAGAATGGTGTGATGTATTGTCTATGATCCAACGGTTCAACCAGGATCTCGAATAGGCTGTGTCCTTTTGCTTCTACAGTAGTACCTGCATCATCAACTAAAAATATTCAATGTCGAAAGGGTGAGCACACATCATGGCTCAGTGAGCAAACAAAACAATGCAACAAACATATGCATGCATTCAATTCATATCTTTGGTTTGGTTCATAAGTTTGCAATGTGCAATAGAAAGGATAGGTAGCCGCCGCACCTCTATACACGAGTGTGTGAAGCCGCCCAATGGATCAAACACCATTACCATCCCACATGAACCCATCATGGAATAGAGATAGAGCTAAAGTGCCCGGATCAAACACCGCATAACACTTCCCCTGATGCCCTACCCATACCAACACGTCAGCCCCTAATGGCGAGGGCTTACAAACTGGGCTCGCAACTAACCAATCCTAATGTCAAACAGTGTATCCAAGGCCTCACCCCAGCATCCCTCAATACGTCCATAGAGATAGAGTTAAGGCCCCCCGACAGAGTCAGAGACTACACGGTCCGAGACCACCTCGCCTGATGCCCTATGACGTAATAGTTCTGCTAAGGTAATGGCGATACAACAATATCAGTGGACAAGACTTGAGTAGAGATAGAGCTAGAGTCTGGTGACCAAGATGAACCACAATGTCACGTCCTCCCCCTGATACCCCACTCGCATCAAGTACACTAACCACACACAAACATTCACATGCCTATTCCTAGCATCATCATCAATATCATATTATAAATAAACGGAATTAAATATACATGAGCAGTAAAAACAAAAATATTGGATGACAGGTGAAATGCACAATACATGCATACAAGTATAGAATCATTCATGGCATTGGACTCAATAAATAAAAATAGTTTATTATTAGCCAATTAATTTAGGTCTTGTTCCATCCCCTTTGATCGATAATAGATCCTCGTTCAAGCTTTGTAATTCACTCTTAGACCACTTGGAAACCTAACAAATTTATAGATTTTAAATTAGAATTAATTTTCATGAGTTTAGACTAACAGAAACTGAGGGGTCGCAGGTGTGGCAGCACCTATGGTCTCAGTTTCTGCGACCACAGGGCGTGGGGTCATAGGGTGTGGTCGCTATCCTGCGACCACACGTGCGATCACACCCTCCCTGGAAACTTTCCGAGGGCATGTGGTAGGACATGTGTGTCGTGTGGTCGCACATCATGCGACTACACGTGTGATGGTCGACCATTCACTCTCAACTCCAATCCTCCATGTTTGGATTCCTTAGCCTATCATCATGGTCCTTCCTACAATTGTTCTATGGCTCAGAATTAGTATTTTATACAGAATCCATTGTCCACCTAATTTCCTCCCATGGTTTCTCTTGGAATTTATCCATTGATTGGTGATTTGGGTTTCACCTAAATCCTATCTCCTTCATGAACTATTCTAGGCATTCAATTTAACAAGGGAAATGTTTTCATACCTTAAGCTTGTTGAAGATTCAGAGTTCTCTAAATTTTCTTCCTCCTTAGTCTTCCTCTTCAATTTTCCTTCTCTTCCTTCTCTTCTCTTTCTCCCACTTTCAGTTTGAGCTCTAAAAGAGTGAAAGAGGCTAAGGGACGTCCTATTTATAGAGGAAAACCCTCTATAATATGTCCTACTGAGTTTAGAAAATAACCCCCTTCAGATTAGGAAGGTTTCCTAAATTTGGTTTCTGACTGGGTTCGTATGGTCGAAGGTGGGGTCGCAGAATCCGTCGACCACACCTTCTGAAATGTCCGACCACACGACCAAAATTCATGGTGTTGCACTATTTTGAGGTGTGGTCGGTCACTCCTATTTAGATATGTCACACCCCAATTCCGACTGAACCAGAAGTGTGAGTGAACCGGCTCTAAACCACGGTTCACACCAGGATCTCAATAGACCGTGTCAACCAATCATTCCCAAGCAGTCTAAGCAAATCAGAGATATAATACATAGCAGTGGAAATAAATAAATGAGCCAAGATCTAAATTATAATTTAAATAAATACCCAATTTATTCCATCATCCATCAAAATTTAAATAGTAATTATTACAAAGATTAACCGAAAATAATCCAAGTCACTGAGAGTAGACACAGAACGAGCACTCGCATGACGCATCATGCTCATCCTCTTCTGCCCAAGCATCAATGGTAGCAACAATACCGTACGCTGGAGCAGCCACAAAGTCATCCACAGTGTACCCTGCATCCAAATCTGAAAAAGAATATATATATATATATATATATATATATATCTGGTGAGCTCACAACATAGCTCAGTAAGTACAAAACCAATGCAACAGTACAATATGCATGAGATAACATTACAATTTGGGCCAAGTATAACTTGCAAACATGCTATGGTAAGGTTTGGCGGCCACCGCACCTCCATGCACGAGAATGTGAGCACACCCAACAGTTAGGCACCTACCACACTACTGTTGTTGCCCCACATCACTCACTCCGGTATGGAGATAGGACTCGAGTGTGGCGGGCAGGAAGAACCACAATCCCACGTCCTCCCCCTGATACCCCATACTGTACCAATACCTAAACCCCTATTGGCAAGGGCTTGCAAGTGGGTTCCATTTCTAGCCAGTCCTAGATGTCAATACAATATCATTAGCCTTACCCCAGCACGGCTCCCTGCGACATAGAGATAGGGCTCAAGTCTGGCGGGCAGGAAGAACCACAATCCCACATCCTCCTCCTGATACCCTATTCGCACCAAGTCCGCTAAGGTAAAGACTATATAACCCTACCCCAACACAACCCCCTACGACATAGAGATAGGGCTCGAGTCTGGTGGGCAGGAAGAACCTCAATCCCACGTCCTCCCCCTGATACCCCATTCGCACTGAGTTTCCTAAGGTAAGGGCGATACGAGAAAAGTGTTAGCTGTAGATATATCCAGGGCACATCCCCTTCACATTCCACACACTAACCAAAACATACACATGCCTAAACATACAACAATCCTAGCCTATGAAATGCATGATTATAATAAGATAAATGAAACGACTACATGGCATGTGAAATGCACAAACATCAAGCAATATGTATTTACAAATACAGAAATATTTCACAAAGGTTTACTGTTATTTAGTTATTTAGGTTTGGGGTCTTGTTCCTTACCTGACGCGTGATACTGATCCCGCTCTACGTCAGAGAGCTTACTCACAGTGTCTACAGGTCCTACATAATCATATCTTTAGGTTAGAATTCATTCATTAGAGTTTCAGGGGTCGGAACCAGGTTTGGCCAAGCAAACCAGGCTCGGAAACCCATACCGGCTGCACATACCGGTCTCAGTCTAGTGAGACCGGTATGGTGCAGCCGGTATACATACTGGTTGCACCATACCGGTTGCACATCGCAAGGTGCAACCGATATACCGTGCACTTATCGGTCTCACTCGGATCTCAGTGAGTCCATCCGGTATACCCAAGGCCATACCGCCGGACTCATAGTCCACCGGTATACCCCGCGGTTTGGATCCGAGAGCGAGATCTCGGATCTCCCCTCCTTTTTGGCTAACCGTTAGGTCTCTATAGGGTTTCCCCTACCCTTTTCTAAGTACAAACCCTCTATTGGCCTTCGAATCTCGGCTATATTGCCGTATGAGCCTAGGTTAGATTCGAATGAGGGAGAACAGTGGGAGCCATGCTCCTTTTTGGATCATTGCGCCGCTTCGCGGCTTTGATCCGACCTCCTAACAAAACTAACAATACAGAGCACTTACCGGCGTTGTCGGTTGGCGGAATACTCTTCCTTCCTGGGCGGGGCTACCTCGTTCTTGCTGCTTCTCAGATCTTCTCCAGACAGCGAGAGGGTTTGAGAAGGAGTAATGGAATGTCTCCTTCTCTATTAATAGAGGGAGACCGTCCAAGGAAGGTTTCTCCTAAGAATGGAAATTTTCCAAGTTTCCATTCTGAGAGACAGAGCCGGAGTCAGGCATACCGGTTGGACATACCGGTTGGAGACCCCAAACTCACTCAAACCGGTACAGTTCCAACCGATATACCATACCGGTGGCACATACCGGTTGCACCATAGTGCAACCGGTATGGTGAAGCCGGTATGGCATTATGGGCATTATATGCCCATACCGGTGGCACATACCGGTTGCACTATACTACAACCGGTATAGTGAGACCGGTATGAGTTTTTTTTAGGCATTTTTACAGTTTTTCTTACCTGAACTTTGAGTGGTTCGTCACCCGGCTTCACCCTCCGGTCCGGTTATAATTGGAACACCTATCATCACATAAAACCATGGTTTAGACCCGGTTTTAGAACATGATTCTTACAACTCTACCACCCTTAAAAGAAATTTTGTCCCCAAAATTTGCATGTAGGTCTCACAATTCCCCCACTCTTAAAAGAATTTCATCCCCAAAATTATACGTACCTTTAGAGTCGAAAAGATGGGGATACTCTTGTCGCATGGCATCCTCTTCTTCCCAAGTAATTTCTTCTACGTCCTGACTTTTCCAAACTACCTTGACATAATAGATAGCTCGCCTTCGAAGTTGTTGTACCTTTTTAATTATGAGCTGGATTGGCACCACCTCGAAGATTAAGTCTTCTGTCAAATCTGGGGGGTCTGCAACAAGAATGTGTGAGGGGTCTCTCCCGTACTTCTTCAGTAAGGACACGTGGAAGACGTCGTGAACACTAGACATCGCTGGTGGCAATGCTAGTTGATAGGCTACTTTGCCGCACCGGGACAGGATTTCATATGGTCCCAAATATCTAGGACATAATTTTCCTTTTCTGCCAAACCGCTTCAAGCCTCTGACTGGTGACACCTTCAAGAACACCTTTTCACCAACCATGAATTCAAGATCCCGTCGTCTGTTATCAGCATAGTGCTTCTGACGCACCTGAGCTGTCTTTACTCGGTTCTTGATTAGATCTACTGCTTTGCAGGTTTCTTCCACGAATTCTGGTCCTACGATCCGCCTTTCTCCAACTTCGTCCCATAATAATGGTGTTCGACATTTCTTGCCATATAAGGCCTCGTATGGAGCCATGTGGATCGTAGACTGGTAACTGTTGTTGTAGGCAAACTCAATGAGTGACAGTTTCTCATCCCAAGCCCCCTTGAAGTCGATAGCACATGCACGAAGCATGTCTTCTAGGATCTGAATGGTCCTCTCCGACTGACCATCAGTTTGAGGATGGAAAGCTGTGCTAAACTTTAGTTTCGTCCCCATTGCCTTATGAAGTCCTTCCCAGAACTTCGATGTAAAGCGTGGATATCGATCAGACACAATACTCTCTGGAACCCCGTGGAGTCTGACTATATTGTCCACGTACAACCTTGCCAACCTGTCCATAGTATATTGTGGTCTGACAGGGATAAATCTGGCTGTCTTGGTGAGACGATCTACAATTACCCATACTGCATTTACCGACCTCGGAGTCATAGGTAATCCAGTGACGAAATCCATGGTTATGCAATCCTATTTCCATGCTGGCTCGGGTAATGGTTGTAGTAATCCTACAGGCCTTTGTCTTTCCGCTTTGACTTGTTGACAGTTTAAACATTGAAACACATGTCGGGCCACATCAGCTTTCATACCCCTCCACCAGTACAACCTTTTCAAGTCATGGTACATTTTAGTACTTCCAGGGTGTACCGAATATGGGGTAGAGTGAGCCTCTAACATAATCCGATTTTAAATTTCCAGCTCTTCATTCTCAGGTATGCACATACGTCCACGGTATCTGAGTACCTTGTCTGCATCAATAGTAAAATCAGGATTGGCCCGACCCTTTTCCAAATCCTCTTGAACTGTCCTGAGGTATGGGTCCTGTAGGATTGTTGCCTTTATTTCGTCCTTCAGATCGGGCAAAATCTTCAATGCTACAAACATTAAGGTGAACTGGTGTATCAACCCTTGTTCAATAGGATCATCTGCTGACTCTATTAGGTGTTGTTCTTCGTCCTTTGATGTTTCAGAAATAGCAGCGCCCAACGCTGCATTAGTACTTGGTCCTGCTTCAGGGTTCGATGCCCATTTCCTGCTCAGTGCATCAGCTACTATGTTAGCTTTACCAGGGTGATACTGAATGTCACAGTCATAGTCCTTGAGTAATTCGATCCACCTCCTCTGCCTCATGTTCAGTTCTTTCTGAGTGAACAGATATGTTAAGCTCTTGTGGTCAGACTTAATCTGAAACTTCTCGTCATACAGATAGTGTCGCCAAGTCTTGATACATGAATGACCGCTGCCAATTCTAGGTCATGTGTAGGGTAGTTCTTCTCATGCTCTTTCAGCTGTCTTGAGGCATAAGCTATCACCTGCTCTCCTTGCATCAGCACACAACCCAATCCTAAACCTGAAGCATCTGTATATAGTGTGAATGGGTGGTCTGGGGCTGGAATAGTCAATACGGGTGCTGATACCAGTCTTGACTTCAATGTCTGGAAGCATTTTTCACATTTGTCGGTCCATATGAACTTCTCCCCCTTCTTGGTCAATCTGGTGAGTGGAACAACAATCTTGGAATAATTCTCCACAAACCTTCTGTAGTATCCTGCTAAGCCCAGGAAACTACAAATTTCAGCCACAGTCTTCGACGCCTCCCATCCTACTATGGCTGAAATTTTACTGGGGTCTACCTTGATTCCTTCAGCAGACACCACGTGACCAAGGAAGGCCACTTCCTTTAACCAAAATTCATACTTCTTGAATTTTGCATATAGCTTTTCTCTTCTTAGTCTTTGTAATGCTATTCTTAGATGCACCGCATGTGTCTCCTGGTCCTTAGAGTATACTAAGATATCATCGATAAACACAATAACTGACGTATCCAGCATGTCATGGAATACCCGGTTCATTAACTCTATAAAGGATGCAGGTGCATTAGTCAACCCAAAGGACATCACTAGAAACTCATAGTGTCCATAACGCGTCCTGAAAGCTATTTTGGGGATGTCTGCTTCCTTAATCTTGAGCTGATGATACCCTGATCTCAGATAAATCTTCGAGAATACACTTGAACCTTGTAATTGATCGAACAAATCATCTATCCTTGGTAGTGGGTACCTGTTCTTGATAGTGAGCTTGTTCAATTTACGATAGTCCATACATAGACGTACGCTACCATCCTTTTTCTTGACAAATAGCACCGGTGCTCCCCAAGGTGAGATACTAGGTCTTATAAAGCCCTTGTCTAGTAGTTCTTGTAGCTGAGTTTTTAATTCTTTCAGCTCGGTAGGAGCCATCCTGTATGGTGCTTTAGACACTGGTGCCACCCCTGGTAGTAGGTCTATCACAAACTCAGTAGCCCTGTCAGGTGGCAACCCGGGTAGGTCTTCAGGAAATACATCAGGAAATTCCCGTACTACATCGATGTCTTCCATTTTTGGTAGGTCAGCGGTCACATCCACCACTGACACAAGGTATCCTATTCCCCCTTTCTCTAGGCACTTCTTTGCTTTTAAGGCTGAGAGTATGAGCTTTCTTTACCAGGGCAACTTAGCCCCTTTAAAGTTAAACTCAATTCCTTCATTGTCTTTGAATATCAACTTCTTCTCTGCACATAGCAGGTTCGCCGAATATTGAGATAACCAGTCCATTCCCAGAATCACGTCAAAATCTGACATTTCCAGCTGGACTAGATTGGCTTCCAATTCTCGTCCTTCAATATGCACTGGACAAGGACCATAATATTCTGCTAATACCACCTCCATTCCCATGAGAGACCGAACTAACAGACTTGGTTGTAGAGTCTTGATGGGTTGACCTAGTCCTTTTCCGGATGACACGGATACAAAAGAATGGGTTGCACCGGAGTCAAACAGGACTCTTGCGGGTACCCCTGCTATAATTACTGTACCTGAGGTTTTAGTTCAAATTATCCCTTAGTTTCAAATGCATAAACAATTTAATGCAACAATTAAGGAACAAGTACAAAATCATACCTGTAACCACATCTGGTGATGCGGCTGCCTCTTATGTGGTAATAGCATACACCTTACGCTGTTGCTCTCTCTTTGGTTGTGGGCATGTTCTGGCATAATGCCCCACCTATTGGCAACTGAAGCATTTTACATTAGGGTTAGGCCCTGTGACCTGTGGTTGCATTGCAAGAGCCGGTCTGGGAGGCACGGTGCTAGTTGGTGGCCTGAATGGTCGGTATAGCCTATTGTTTCTTCCACCTTGGATCTCAGGATTAGGTCTCTTCAGACCCCTATTTTGTGAAAGGAAACTTTCTCTCTGACTTGACTCAATGACCCGCGCCACCTGTACCGCTTCATTGTAAATGTTCATTCCACGGCCCAATACATGTTCTCGGATAGCACCCCGAAGACCCATGATAAATCGATGAGTCTTTGTTGCTTCCTCCTGCATACTGGTTGGGGCAAAGAAGGATAACTCCTCATACCTCTGCTGATAGGCTTCCACTGTCATCTGTGACTGTTGTAGGTTAAGGTATTCTCTTTCCATCTGATCAAGAAAACTCCTGGGGAAGTATTTGTCAAAGAATGCTTCCTTGAATATGGGCCAAGTGATAATTTGATGCTTGGTTTCCAGGTACGACTTGGTAGAGCTCCACCACCCATTGGCCTCTTCTTTCAGCATATGGGTGGCATATAACACTTTGTCCCCATCCTGACAATCTAATAGCCAAATTTTTTTCTCCATTTCAGCTATCCACTGTGCTGGCCACAGTGTTTTCCCTGACTTTCCTGTAAAGGTAGGTGGTTTAAGCTTCAAGAATCCATCCACGGCCCTGGATAGGCTACTCTGAGCATAAGGGACCTTCCCATATGGTGCCTGTCCATTCCATTGTGGCTGATATGGGTAGCCTCCCTGATTTCCTCCCTGATACCCACCATAGTATGCACCCTGATTCTGATACTGATACCCCCCTGATATTGGTTGTGAACTGGTGTCCCTGTAACTGGTTGGGGTATTGTGTTGGGTTGATCTTGTTGTGGTGGTACTTCATTAGCTGTGCTAACCCCAACTGGTGCTGCTTGAACATTCTCAACATTTGTGGATGGCATGTATGTAGGTGTCGACACAGGCCCAGGTGGCCTAAACATTTTAGCATTTCCTCAAAAAACTTCTTTTGCTGGGCCTCCATATTAGTGACCAAATTTGCCATCATTGTCTCAGAGCTAGAAGAAGGTTGTCCCTGTGATGGACCTTCTTCATTTTCCTTTACCGTATCTTCAGTGTCATTTAGGGGGTTGAGTTCTTCCCCTCTCACCCTCTCGACATTTTCTTCTGAGTTTTCTGTCCCTGAACTTCTATCCATGGTAGGCGCCCTTAAGTGACGGCGCCGGCGATGAACTCTAGGTCCATTTCCTCCTACCATTGAAGAAATCTACTTTTCCTGTACGATATCTGAATACATTGAAACACATAGAAAATCTTAGAAAATTATTCCAATAATTTGGCTTCAACATATGTAGCTTAGGGATTCATTAACAGGAAAGAAAAGAAAGAAAATTTTTATAAACAAAATTTCCAGTTATTCTGTCGAAATTTCCCATATGAACAATGTCTTATTATGCAAGCGTGAGGTTTGGAATCGAGTTCCGACAATTTATCGGGATGGTTTTGCATCACCTCTCTCTGTAGGGTTCCAATGGCGGTACCGGTCTCTCCTGGAGTGAGACCGGTATGGCTATTCAGACATACCGGTTGGACCATACCGCAGAGGGGGTACCGGTCGCACACCCCATAACTATGTGCAACCGGTATACCCTGCGGTTTGGTACCGGTTGCACTATACCGCAGGGGAGATACCGGTCGCACACCCCATCAATATGTGCAACTGGTATACCCTGTGGTAGGTACCGGTCGCACCATACCGCAGGGAGGTACCGGTCGCACTATCCAGCCCAGATGTGCGACCGGTATAGCCAAAAATGCTTTAAAATCGCGATTTTTGGTTCATTTTTCACTTTCCTCTTTTGTGTATACTCCGGTGGCGATTTCTCTCTGAGTCTCCGAGTCTCTACAGTGCATCCGGTGTCTAAAAGATTGTTTCTACTTGATTCTAGCGTGCCAATCTTGTCTCTCAGGTAAGCTCCTCCTTCTCTTCTCTCTTTTTAGGAATTTTTTCATCGTCTTTTATACCAAAATCTAGGATTTTCTTGATTTGGATGTTTTTAGCCATAGAAAACTTCTTTCTTTGCTTGAGAAATGTTTTAGGGGTCTAAATGGGTAAAACCCCTCAACCAATATGGATTTTTATCGATTGGTTTACTGGAAACCTAAAAATTTTGACTTTTTTACCTAGGTTTCTAGGTTTTTTTTTTCGAGATTTTGACAATTTTTGGTGATTATACCTTCATTTTTTTATTTTTATGAACTTGTTTAACCTATATTAGCCTTGTACCGCCTCCATAGATAGTTTCATTCATATTTGATATGTTGTTAGGTTTTTTTTTTTTTTTTCATCTTTTTCTATATTTGTCTCTAACTGACTATGGTTTCTTGCTTGACAGATACACAATGTCTGGCCATCGTGGAGCAGGGAAACGCTCATATATGCCTGGTATGCACAGGCCACATCCCCCTCCAGTCTTATATGACGAGAGGTATTTCCGGTCAGAGGCGGCCGCTTCACGCCTTGATTGGTTTCGGGCCAAGCGCATTAAAGCAGGCCGTTTTGTCAACTTGGAGCACCTTCACCGCTTCGATGTGGAGTCTGCTTTTGGGATTGTGGGTTGGTTACCCCTTTTTCAGTATAGGGAGACTACATGTCCCAACCTGGTAAAGTTATTCTACACCAACCTGTAAGTAGAGGGTGATTTGGATGATTGGGAGTGCGCTAGAGATCTTTGCATCACCAACTACGTGAAAGGGGTGATGATTTCATTTAACGTCGCCGAGTTAGCTGCCCTTCTAGAGATTCCTGATGATGGAGAACTCATTTATTGTCCGCCCAGAGCCAAAGGGTATCTCACTAAGGACTTGCGGGCAGCCATTGCCGCACAGATCTTGTTGCCTGGTAGAGTTATGCTGGCTTCCAACCTACGTCCTCAACCTCGCCTTTTCTGCCGGATTATTCAGCATGACATTGTTCCCCAGAGTGGACATTATGGCGAGTTATCCCAGTTGACTCAGCACCTCACCTATTGTGTGGATACCCGGCAACGGGTTTGTTTGCCTTATTTGATTATGCGGATTATGATCTTCGCAGCCATGCCTAATGTGTCGGGCAATCTCCCATATGGTAGGTTGATCACAGCTTTGCTACAGCGTTTGGGAGTGGATATGCAGGGTGAGGTGGCTGTAGAGCTCACTATGTGTTCTGATATAGATGCCGAGGCCATCTATAAGATGCAGATGGATGATCTAGAGCTCAGTGACGAGGAGTTATAGGCTCGTCCCCTCCTACCCAGGAACCATGCAGCCCTAGCAGTAGCAGCAGTTGCAGCAGCAGAGGCAGCTGAGAGGGGAGATGATGGGGATGCGCACATGGAGGACATCCCCGCACATACACCCCCGCATTCTCCAGTTGCAGGACCTTCTAGGCCTTCTCCAGTGGCTGGACCATCTAGGCCGTCTCCAGTGGCTGGACCATCTAGGCCTTCTCCAGTTACTAGGTCATCCAGGCCTTCTTCAGTTGCTGGACCATCTCGTCCCCCTTCAAACTCTGTGTCGAGCATGTTTTCGGAGATCAGAGATACCCAGAGAGTCATCCTTGATACCCAGAGGAACATTCTTGATACCCAGAGGGACATTCTTGATACCCAGAGAGGACTCATGGATTCTCAGCATGAGATGGGTCAGGAGTTGGGGCGTTTAGCTCGTAGCCTACGGGTCACACAGGACCAGGTTCATTGGCTCAGAGAGGTGTACGAGCGAAACTATGATATTGCAGACCCGGTACCATCCAGGCCTGCTACACCATCTTAGGCAGATATAGTTTTTATTTGATTTTCATGTATTTTATTTTGTTACTAGAGTAACTGTCCGACTTGTGGACTGTACTCTGTTGTTCACTTGTACTTGAAGAAATTTTTATGAAATGACGAATTTGTTTCCTTTAAATTCTTAAATGTTTATAATTGTTCTTCCATTATATGTATATTATGCATCTTTCTTAAGTCTCAGGCATCAAACAAGCTTATGGTGTGTTTTTATTAAAGTTTTTAATTTTCCTAACTCAGCTCATTGATACAGTTAGATGCAGAATGATTAGCTCGGCAGAGCCTAGGGCTCTGATACCAAGTTGTCATACCCCAATTTCGGCTGAACCAGAAGTGTGAGTGAACTGGCTCTAAACCACGGTTCACACCAGGATCTCAATAGACCGTGTCAACCAATCATTCCCAAGCAGTCTAACCAAATCAGAGATATAATACATAGCAGCGGAAATAAATAAATGAGCCGAGATCTAAATTGTAATTTAAATAAATACCTAATTTATTCCATCATCCATCAAAATTTAAATAGTAATTATTACAAAGCTTAACCGAAAATAATCCAAGTCACTGAGAGTAGACACAGAACGAGCACTCGCATGACGCATCATGCTCGTCCTCTTCTGCCCAAGCATCAATGGTAGCAACAGTACCGTACGCTGGAGCAGCCACAAAGTCGTCCACAGTGTACCCTGCATCTAAATATGAAAAAGAATATATATATATCTGGTGAGCTCACAACATAGCTCAGTAAGTACAAAACCAATGCAACAGTACAATATACATGAGATAACATTACAATTTGAGCCAGGTATAACTTGTAAACATGCTATGGTAAGGTTTGGCGGCCATCGCACCTCCATGCACGAGAGTGTGAGCACACCCAACAGTCAGGCACCTACCACACTACTGCTGTTGCCCCACATCACTCACTCCGGTATGGAGATAGGACTCAAGTCTGGCGGGCAGGAAGAACCACAATCCCACGTCCTCCCCCTGATACCCTATACCGTACCAATACCTAAACCCCTATTGGCAAGGGCTTGCAAGTGGGTTCCGTTTCTAACCAGTCCTAGATGTCAATACAATATCATTAGCCTTACCCCAGCACGGCTCCCTGCGACATAGAGATAGGGCTCGAGTCTGGCAGGTAGGAAGAACCATAATCCCACGTCCTCCCCCTGATACCCTATTTGCACCAAGTCCACTAAGGTAAAGACTATATAACCCTACCCCAACACAACCCCCTACGACATAGAGATAGGGCTCGAGTCTGGTGGGCAGGAAGAACCACAATCCCACGTCCTCCCCCTGATACCCCATTCGCACTGAGTTTGCTAAGGTAAGGGCGATATGAGAAAAGTGTTAACTGTGGATATATCCAGGGCACATCCCCTTCACATTCTACACACTAACCAAAACATACACATGCCTAAACATACAACAATCTTAGCATATGAATGCATGATTATAATAAGATAAATGAAACGACTACATGGCATGTGAAATGCACAAACATCAAACAATATGTATTTACAAATACAAAAATATTTCACAAAGGTTTACTGTTATTTAGTTATTTAGGTTTGGGGTCTTCTTCCTTACCTGACGCGTGATACTGGTCCCGCTCTGCGTCAGAGAGCTTACTCACAGTGTCTACAGGTCCTACATAATCATATCTTTAGGTTAGAATTCATTCATTAGAGTTTCAAGGGTCGGAACCAGGTTTGGCCAAGCAAACCAGGCTCGAAAACCCATACCGGCTGCACATACCGGTCTCAGTCTAGTAAGACCGGTATGGTGCAACCGATATATATACCGGTTGCACTTACCGGTCTCACTCAGATCTCACTGAGTGAGACCTGTATGTGCCTGCGGTATATACCGCAAGGCCATACTGCTGGACTCATAGTCCATCCGGTATACCCTGCGGTTTGGATCCGAGAGTGAGATCTCGGATCTCCCCTCCTTTTCGGCTAACCGTTAGGTCTCTATAGGGTTTCTCCTACCCTTTTCTAAGTACAAACCCTCTATTGGCCTTTGAATCTCGGCTATATTGCCGTATGAACCTAGGTTAGATTCGAATGAGGGAGAACAGTGGGAGCCATGCTCCTTTTTGGATCATTGCGCCGCTTCGCGGCTTCGATCCGACCTCCTAACAAAACTAACAATACAGAGCACTTACCGGCGTTGTCGGTTGGCGGCGTACTCTTCCTTCCTGGGCGGGGCTACCTCCTTCTTGCTCCTTCTCAGATCTTCTCCAGACAGCGAGAGGGTTTGAGAAGGAGCAATGGAATGTCTCCTTCTCTATTAATAGAGGGAGACCGTCCAAGGAAGGTTTCTCCTCAGAATGGAAATTTTCCAAGTTTCCATTCTGAGAGACAGAGCTGGAGTCAGGCATACCGGTTGGACATACCGGTTGGAAACCCCAAACTCACTCAAACCGGTATAGTTCCAACCGGTATACCATACCGGTGGCATATACCGGTTGCACTATGGTGGTGCAACCGGTATGGTGAAGCCGGTATGGAATTATGGGCATTATATGCCCATACCGGTGTCACATACCGGTTGCACTATACTGCAACCGGTATAGTGAGACCGGTATGAGTTTTTTTTAGGCATTTTTACAGTTTTTCTTACCTGAACTTTGAGTGGTTCGTCACCCGGCTTCGCCCTCCGGTCCAGTTATAATTGGAACACCTGTCATCACATAAAACCATGGTTTAGACCCGATTTTATAACTTGGTTCTTACAAGATATGTGACCACACACTAATAATTGATTGTTTTTGGGTTGATTTCATACCTGGTCTTGTGGTTTCTTCATGCACTTGGTCCACTTGGCTCGCCCATGATAGGTAGACCTGATACAAGGTGGTAATACCGATTAGTTCGATACGGGTCTTACAACTCCCCCCCTCTAATTAGAAATTTCATCCTCGAAATTTGTACATACCTTCCGAGTCGAAAAGGTGTGGATATTGCTTTTGCATAGCATTCTCTTCTTCCCATGTGATATCTTCTATATCTCGACTCCTCTAAGTAACCTTAACATAATAAATGTCACGATTGTGTAGATATTAAACCTTTCGGCTGGTGATTTCAGTTAATGCTACTTCGAATGTCAAATCATCAGTTAGACCCAGTGGGTCCGCTGTTAAAATGTGTGTTGGATCTCTGACGTGCTTCTTAGTAATGAGATATGAAATACATCATGCATACTTGACATAGATGGAGGTAGTGCTAATTGATACGCCACTTTTCTACGTTTAGCGAGAATCTCATATGGCCTGACATATCTTAGACTTAGCTTCCCTTTCTGTCTGAATCGTTTTAAGCCTCGCATAGGTGATACTTTCAAGAATACCTTATCACCTACAATGAAATTAAGGTCTCGACGTCGAGTATCTGCATATTGTTTCTGATGATTCTGAGCTGTTCTAACTCTTTCCTTGATAATGTCGACTACTCGACAAGTCTCTTCAACAAATTCTGGTCCAATGATACACCGTTCACCAACTTCATTCCAAAATAAAGGAGTTCGACACTTCTTACCATACAGTGCTTCATAGGGTGACATCTGTATAGTAGCCTGATAGCTTTTGTTGTAGGAAAACTCGATCAACGGTAGTTTCTCATCCCATGATCCTTTGAAATCAATGACACAAGCTCGAAGTATGTCTTTTAAAATTTGAATGGTATGCTCCGACTATCTATCTGCCTGAGGATGGAATGCAGTACTGAAATTCAACGTTGTACCCATAGCCTTCTGTAATCCTTCCCAAAACTTTGAAGTAAAGCGTGGGTCTCTATCGGACACAATGCTTTCAGGTACACCATGTAATCTGACAATATTATCCACTTATAGCTTAGCTAACCTTTTTAGGGTATACTGAGGTCGTATAGCTATGAAGTGAACTGTCTTAGTCAGACAATCTACAATCACCCAGACCGCGTCAACTACTCTGGGAGTTAATGGTAATCCGGTGACAAAGTCCATAGTGATGCAGTCCCATTTTCATGCTGGTTCTGGCAGTGGCTGCAACAATCCTGCAGGTCTTTACCTTTCAGCCTTTACCCTTTGACAATTTAGGCATTGAGACACAAATTTAGCTACATCCGCCTTCATTCCTCTCCACCAATATAGCTTCTTCTGATCACGATACATCTTCGTACTTCCAGGATGTACCGAATAAGCGGTGGTGTGAACTTCTTTCATTAGTCTGTGTATAATGTCCAAGTTTTCCATTTCAGGAACACATACTTTTCCTTTGTAATTCAGTACCTTTTCAATGTCGAAGGTGAACTCAGGAATAGTCCTACCTTTTTTGATGTCTTCTTCCACCGTTCTCAGATAAGGGTCTAATTTAATAGCGGCTTTCACTTCATCTAATATATCAGGTACAATCTTTAATGTTGTGAACATATTTGAAAATCGATGAATAAACCCTTGGTTGGTTGATCCGCCCGGTGCATTTATCATGAACTGCTCATTACCATGATGGAATACTTTCCCTGTAACACACATTGCCATAGTTGTGTTAACCTCTCCTTGGGATTTTATCATTGCTTTTCTACTTAGCGCATCAGCAACTACATTAGCTTTCCCTAGATGATACTGAATATCGTAATCATAATCCTTCAGTAATTCTAGCCATTTTCTTTGTCTCATGTTCAACTCCTTTTGATTAAGAAGATAAGTGAGACTCTTATGATCTGATTTAATCTAAAATTTCTCTCCATACAAATAATGTCTCCATATCTTGACAACATGTACTACTGCTGCTAATTCCAAGTCATGAGTGGGATAGTTCTTTTCATGTGTCTTCAGTTGTCTTGAGGCATACACAACTACTTGTTCTCCTTGCATAAGCACGCATCCTAAACCCAACCCAGACGTATCCATGTACAAGGTAAATGGTTGTCCTGGAATAGGAATAGTCAAGATGGGAGCAGATATCAATCTAGTTTTCAATGTTTGAAAACCTTCTTCACATTTGTCGGTCCAAACAAACTTTTCTCCTTTCTTTGTCAAACTGGTGAGAGGTAAGACGATTCTAGAGTAATCTTCCGCGAATCGTCGATAATACCCAGCTAGACCTAGGAAACTTCTAATTTTTGCAACACTCTTAGGTGCTTCCCATTTCACAATGGCTTCAATCTTGCTAGGATCTAATTTAATTCCTTCAGTGGATACAACTTGGCCTAAGAAAGCGACCTCATTTAGCCAAAACTCACACTTTGTAAATTTGGTGTAAAGCTTCTCTTTTCTTAGTCGGTGCAGAGCGACTCTTAGATTCACGACATGAGTTTCCTTGTCCTTGGAGTAGACCAATATATCTTCAATAAACATAATGACTGACGTATCCAACATATCATAGAATACCCGATTCATGAGTTCCATAAAAGTTGAGGGTCCGTTAGTTAATCCAAAAGATGACATGACTAAAAATTCATAATGCCCATATCTTGCCACCTTGTATCAGGTCTTCCTATCATGGTCGGGCCAAGTGGACCAAGTGCGTGAAGAAACCACAAGATCAGGTATGAAATTTAACCAAAAAATAGTCAATTATGAGCGTGTGGTCGGATACCTAAACAGGTGTGATCGGCCATACCTCAAAATAGTGCATCCACAGGAATTTTGGTCGTGTGGTCGCATGTTTCAAAAAGTGTGGTTGACGGGTTTTGTGACTCCACCTCCGACCACACGAACCCAGTCAGAAATCGAATTTAGGAAACCTTCCTAATCCGAAGGGGGTTCTTTCCTAAACTCAGTAAGGCTTATTATGGAGGGTTTTTCTCTATAAATAGGACGTCCCTTAGCCTCTTTCACCCTTTTAGAACTCTAACTGAAAGTGAGAGAAAGAGAAGAGAAGGAAGTGAAGGAGAATTGAAGAGGAAGACTAAGGAGGAAGAAAATTCAGAGAAAACTTTGAATCTTCAACAAGCTTAAGGTATGAAAACATTCCCCATGTTAAATTGAATGCCTAGAATAGTTCATAAAGGAGATAGGATTTAGGTGAAACCCAAATCATCAATCCATGGATAAATTCCAAGAGAAACCATGGGAGAAAATTATGTGGACAATGGATTCTGTGTAAAATACTAGTTCTGAGTCATAGAACAATCATAGGAAGGACCATGATGATAAGCCAAGGGATTCAAACATGAAGGAATGGAGTTGAGAGTGAAAGGTCGACCATCACACGTGTGATCGCACGTGTGGTTGCATGATGTGCGACCACACGAGACACACATGTCCGACCACATGCCCTCGGGAAGTTTCCAGGGAGGGTGTGGTCGCACGTGTGGTCGCAGGATATGCGACCACACCTTGCAACCCCACGCCCTATGGTCGTAGAAACTAAGACCACAGGTGCTGCCACACCTGCGACCCCTCAGTTTCTGTTAGTCTAAAGTCATGGGAATTAATTTTAATTTAAAATCTATAAATTTGTTAGGTTTCCAAGTGGTTTACAAGTGATTCACAAAGCTTGAACAAGGATCTACTATTAACCAAAGGTGAGGGAACAAGACCTAAATTAAATGGCTAATAATAAACTATTTTTGTTTATTGAGTCCAATGCCATGAATGATTCTATGCTTGTATGCGTATATTGTGCATTTAAAATGTCATCCAATATTTCTGTTATTACTGTTCATGCATATTTAATTCAGTTTATTTATAACTTGATGATGATGATGACGCTAGGAATAGGCATGTGAATGTATGTATGTAGTTAGTGTACTTGATGCAAGGAGAGCATCAGGAGGAGGACCTGACACTGTGGTTCATCCTGGTCACCAGACTCTAGCTCTATCTCTACTCAAGTCTTGTCCACTGACATCGTATCGCCATTACCTTTCAGAACTATTACGTCGTAGGGCATCAGGGGAGGTGGTCTCAGACCATGTAGTCTTTGACTCTGTCGGGGAGCCTTAGCTCTATCTCTATGGACGTATTGAAGGATGCTGGGGTGAGGCCTTGGATACACTGTTTGACATTAGGATTGGTTAGTTGCGAGCCCAGTTTGCAAGCCCTCGCTAATAGGGACTTACGTGTTGGTATGGGTAGGGCATCAGGGGAAGTGTCATGCGGTGTTTGATCCGAGCACTTTAGCTCTATCTCTATTCCATGATGGGTGCATGTGGGACGGCAATGGTGTTTGATCCATTGGGCGACTTCACACACTCGTGTATAGAGGTGCGGCGGCCACCTATCCTTTCTATTGCACACTGCAAACTTATGAACCAGACCAAAGATATGAATTGAATGTATGCATATGTTTGTTGCATTGTTTTGTTTGCTCACTGAGCCATGATGTGTGCTCATCCTTTCGATGCTGAATATTTTTAGTTGATGATGTAGGTCCTACAGTAGAAGATTATATGAATGCTCCAATGAACGGGCATGTTACGGCGATGGATGCAGAAGCTATGATGGAATCGCATGATTCATCGTGCAAGTGCAACTCATTCGTCTTTGATTAGATTATTTGTTGGATTATTTAGAAGATGTAATTGATTAATTTATTTTATTTTATGTCTTAGTCTTTTGGAGATAATTGGATACTTTATTTATGTTATCACTGTTAGATACTTAGTTCCTTAATATTAAAGACTTCCGCTATTGTTTATTTACTCTGATTATGGTTGTGGATGTATATGGTTTAAGGAAAGGGACACGGCCTATTCGAGATCCTGGTTGAACCGTTGGATCATAGACGGTTTATCACACCATTCTAGTTGATTCACAATTGGGGTGTGACAGTATCGACCTTACTGCCTACGGTCAATGTAAGACCCGTACCAAACTAACCCGGTCTTATCACCTTGAACCAGGTCTACCCATCATGGTTGAGCCAAATAGACCAAGTGCGTGAAGGAGACCTCGATCCCAGGTATTAAACTGACCCAAAAACACTTAAATAAGGGGACGGTCGCATACCCAGCAAGGGAGGGTCGGACCCCCCCAGTATAGAAGTCAGACCCCCAGTTTTATATGGGGGGTCGGATACTTTAAGGACCAGGGATTGACGGGATCTCCGACCCCCCCTATCTACCCCCGGTACTCGGTAAAAACAGAAATTAGGAAACTTTCCTAATTTCAATGGGATTCCTTCCTAATCTCAATGGGACTTATTTTAGGAGTTTCTACTCTATAAATAGGACGTCTCTAAGCCTCTTTCACTCCTTTTAGAACCCTAATTGAATTGAGAGAAAGAGAAGAGAAGGAAGAGAAGAAGAAGAGAAGGAAAGAAGAGAAGAAAGCAAAGGGAGAAGAGTTGCAGAGAAGGAGTAATCTTCTCAGGTATGGATACTATTTTCATGAGTTTCTAAAGACCTTAGAGTAGATAATGAAGAGGGTATGATCTCGGAGAAACCCAAACCATCAACCCATGGTTAGGTTTTCATGGAAAACTATGGGGGAAATCATGAAAGCCATATAGGTGAACGAATCATGGTTCTAGGCCATAGAACATGTGTGTAATGGGCTGTCGGAGCAAGCCATCGGACCCTAAACACAAAGAATGGGCTGAAGGAAGAAAAATCGACAAAACCCACAGGGGGTCGCATGGGGGGTCGATGGCCAATCGACCTTACCAAACCCTGAGCATCGACCCCCAGTGTTCGGGAAGCCCAGAATAGGGGTGGTCGCACCCAGGATCGATCATAACTCAGACCCTAGCTCCGACCCCCTGTTAACAGCATGATTTTTAGATTTAGAATTAATTCTAATTAAATTCTATCGACTTTGTTAGGTCCTCTAGCAATATAATAACAATATAAAGGTGATTTTAAAGCTTGAAAGAGGATCCACTAACAAGCTAAGGTGAGGAAACAAGACTCTTAACTAATTGGTTAATAATAAACTGTTTTATTTCTTGAGTCCAATGCTATGCTTGATTCTATACGAACATGCTTGTAATGTGCATTCAACATGTCATCCGATATTTCTATTTAATGTTCATGCATATTTACTTTATTGTTTATAACATGATAATGATGATGATGATAGGAATAGGCATGTGAATGTATGTGTGTGGTTGGTGTACTTGATGCGAGCGAGTATCGGGGGGGGTGTCATAGGCTGGGCCTCTGTACTTTAGCTCTATCTCTAACTCAAGTCTTGTGCATTAGCATCATCGTATCGCCATTACTTTAGCAGAACTATTACGTAGTAGAGTATCAGGGGAGGTGGTCTCGGTCCTTGTAGTCTCTGATTCTACCGGGGGGCCTTAGCTCTATCTCTATGGACGTTCTAAGGGATGCTGAGGTGAGGCCTTGGATACACTGTTTGGCATTAGGATTGGTTAGTTGCGAGCCCAGTTTGCAAGCCCTCGCCAACAGGGGCTTACATGTTGGTATGACAATGTACAACAATAAACGTTAACCTTTGTTGTACAATGTTCATGAATTGGGTGCTTGTGAGTCGACGATAAACGTTACCTTCGGGCGGCGTCACATACTTGTGTATAGAGGAGGGGTCAATAAACGTTAACCTTTGACCACCCAAACCTTTCTATTGCATATTGCAAACTTTAAACCAGACCAAAGATATGAATTGATTGCATGCATATGTATTGTTGCATTGTTTTGTTTGCTTACTGAGCCATGACGTGTGCTCACCCCCTTGATGTCGAATATTTTTAGTTGATGATGCAGGTACTACCGTTGAAGATTATGTCAATGGTCCAGTGTTCGGGCACATGGCGGCGATGGAAGTTGAAGATAAAGTGGATACGCATGACTCCTCTTGCGAGTGCACCTCATGTGTATTCGATTAGATTTTATTTTCATTATTTGATTTAGTAAAGACATGTATTTGATATTTATTTATGTCTTAGTTGATACAGAATAATTTTCTATTTAAATATTAATATCACAGTAGATTCTCAGTTCATTTTACTATAAGACTTCCGCTATTGTGTATTTATTCTGATTATGAATGTGGATGTATGAGGTTTAGATAAAACGGATATCGTCTGTTTGAGATCTTGGTTGAACCGTTGGTTTGCTAGCGGTTCATCACACCATTCTGAAGAGTGCGGAATTGGGGTGTGATAGTCAATACCCTATGGTCGCATATGGGGCGACCGTTGTTGCGACCATCTGATTCTTGAATCTTTTCGAATGCCTATGGTCAATCCTCTGGTCATGCTATGGTTGACCGTAGCTACGACCTTCAGATTTCTAGTAACAGATTACATGCAATTCGAGTTCTTCCTGGGTCAATTCCTCTATTCTTCAATTGGATTTATTCTAAGGTCATCCTATGGCCATCATTAGTAGTTTCTTATCAACCCTAATCATCAAACTCACTCCTCATGGTTCTACTTGGGATTTTCTCAAGGAAATCACATGGATCATAATAGGTTGATATTGCTTATCTTCCTTATATGTCTTATTCCATAGAGTTTACATCTCCAGGGATTAGGTTCGTACCTTTGCCTGTGATAGAGAACCAATCTCTTCTCAGCAAATCCTCTCCTTAGTCTTTTCTTCTTCTCATTCTCTTCCTTCTCTTCCCTTCTCTTTCTCTAGGGTTTACTAATGTTCTAAAAGAGTAAAAAAGGGCTGAGGGACGTCCTTTATATAGAGGAAAACTATCACACCCCAATTCTGCACTATTCAGAATGGTGTGATGAACCGCTAATAAACCAACGGTTCAACCAGGATCTCTAATAGGCTGTGTCCGTTGAAAATAAAACCATACAAATCCACTACCATAATCAGAATAAATACACAATAGCGGAAGTCTTAATAATAAATGAACTGAGAAATCTAACTGTGATAATCATAAATAAAATATCAAGTTATTGTTGTATCAACTGAGACATAAATAAATAAAATATCAATTACATTCCTTTAATAATTCAAACAAAATCTAATCGAATACGCATGAGTTGCACTCGCATGAGGAGTCATGCGTATCCACTAAGTCTTCAGCTTCCATTTCCGCCACGTACCCGTACACAGGAGCATTCATATAATCTTCGGTAGTGGTACCTGCATCATCAACTAAAAATATTCGACGTCGAAAGGGTGAGCACACATTATGGCTCAGTGAGCAAACAAAACAATGCAACAAACATATGCAAGCTGTAAGACCCATATCGAACTAACCCGGTCTTACCACCTTGAACCAGGTCTACCCATCATGGTCGAGCCAAATGGATCAAGTACGTGAGGGAGATCGCGATCCCAGGTATTAAACTGACCCAAAAACACTAAAATAAGGGGGATGGTCGCATACCCAGCAAGGCAGGGTCGGACCCCCCCAGTATAAAAGTCAGACCCTGAGTTTTTAACCGGGGGTCAGACATTTTGGAACCAGGTGTCGATGGGATCTCCGACCCCCTCATCGACCCCGAGTCTACTGACAGAAACCGTGAATTAGGAACTTTCCAAATTTCAATGGGATTCCTTCCTAATCTCAATGGAACTTATTTTTGGAGTTTCTACTCTATAAATAGGACGCCCTTAACCCTCTTTCACTCCTTTTAAAACCATAATTGGATTGAGAGAAAGAGAAGAGAAGGAGAAGAGAAAGAGAAGAGAAGGAAAGTGGAGAAGAGGATCAAAGAGAAGGCTTCAGAGAAACCAGCCTAATTCTCAGGTATGGATACTATCTCCATGTAATTCTACAGACCTTAGAATAGATAGTGAAGAGGGAATGATCTAGGAGAACCCAAATCATCCATCCATGGTTGGGTTTTCATGGAAAACCTAACCATGGGGGAGATCATAAAAACCATATAGGTGAATGAACTACGGTTCTAGGCCATAGAACATGTGTGGAATGGATTGTAGAAGCAAGCCATAGGACCCCAAACACGAAGGAATGGACTGTAGGATGAAAATTTGACTAAACCCACAGGGGGTCGCACGGGGGGTAGATGGCCAATCGACCCTACCAGACCCTAACAATCAATCCCCAGTGTTCGAAAAGTCCAGAATCTGGGTGGTAGCACCCAGGGTCGATGGAACCTCCGACCCTGGCATCGACCTCCAGTTAACAGCATGCTTTTTAAAATTTAAATTAATTCTAATTAAATTCTATCGACTTGATTAGGTTTTCTAGTGATATAATATTGATATTTAGTTGATTCTTAAAGCTTGAAAGAGGATCTACGAACAAGCAAAGGTGAGGAACAAGACCTAAACTAATTGGTTAATAATAAACTGTTTTTATTCTTGAGTCCAATGCCATGATTGATTCTATGCATGTATGCTTGTTATGTGCATTCAACATGTCATCTAATATTTCTATTATTACTGTTCATGCATATTTAAATTATTGTTTATAACATGATGATGATGATGATGATAGGAATAGGCATGTGAATGTATGTGTGTGGTTGGTGTGCTTGATGCGAGCGAGTATCAGGGGGGTGTCATAGGTCGGGCCTCAGCACTCTATCTCTATCTCTAACTCAAGTCTTATCCACTGACATTGTCGTATCGCCATTACCTTAGCAGAACTATTATGTCGTAGGGTGTGAGGGGAGGTGGTCTCGGACCGTGTAGTCTCTGACTCTGCCGGGGGGCCTTAGCCCTATCTCTATGGACGTATTGAGGGATGCTGAGGTAAGGCCTTGGATACACTGATTGGCATTAGGATTGGTTAGTTGCGAGCCCAGTTTGTGAGCCCTCGCCAGCAGGGGCTTACGTGTTGGTATGGGCAACTGGTACAGCAATAAACGTGACCTTTGCGTGTACAATGTCCGTGGTGGGTGCATGTGGGATGACAATAAACGTTACCTTTGGGTGGCTTCACACACTCGTGTATAGAGGTGCGACGGCCACCTATCCTTTTTATAGCACATTGCAAACTTATTTACCAGAACAAAGATATGAATTGAATGCATGCATATGTTTGTTGCATTGTTTTGTTTGCTCACTGAGCCATGATGTGTGCTCACCCTCTCGACGTCGAATATTTTTTAGTTGATGATGCAGGTACCACTGTCGAAGATTATATGAGTGCTCAAGTGTACGCGCGTGTTGCTGCAATGGAAGCTGAAGACTTAGTGGATACGCATGACTCCTCATGCGAGTGCAACTCATGCGTATTCGATTAGATTTTTCATTTGAATTATTAAAGGAATGTAATTGATATTTTATTATTTATGTCTCTGTTGATACAACAATAACTTAATATTTTAATTATGATTATTACAGTTAGAGTTCTCAGTTCATTTACTATAAGAGTTCCGCTATTGTGTATTTATTCTGATTATGATTTTGGATGTGCATGGTTTTATTTTTAATGGACATAGCCTATTAGAGATCCTGGTTGAACTGTTGGTTTATTAGTGGTTCATCACACCGTTCTAAATTGTACAGAATTGGGGTGTGACAACTTGGTATCAGAGCATCTCAGGCCCTGTCTGTGAAACCCGTATACTTCCACAAAAAGGTCGTGAACTGAGATAGGATAAAAATTTAAAAGATGTAATAATAACACACTATAAGCCTCTATGTTGTTTGAGACCAAACTGAAGAGAATAATGCATCTATTGAATGAGAAACAAATTTATATACAACCAAAGGAAGAACAAACATTTATATATATATGATTAAAGCAGAATACAGTCCATAGTCTGGACAGTTACTCTGAAGTAGAAAAAGAAAGATAAAAGAAATACATCAAGAAGCTGGAGGTGATGGGGGAGGCGGTGCCTCACGGTCTCTATCATAGTCCTCAGCGTAGACTCTAGTCAACTAAGCTATCTGAGTCTGGGTCGTCTGGAGACTAGCTGTGAGATCAGCCACCCACTGGTTAGTCACACGCTGAGCATCCCTAAGCTCTCCCACCCGCTGATCTGACATGTGCTGAGTAGCTAGAAGCTCTCCCACCCGCTGGTTCGACATGCACTGAGCAACTAGAAGCTCTCCCACCCACTAATCGAACAAGCGCTGAGCCTCTAGAAGCTCTCCCATCCTCAAGTCAGACATACGCTGAGCCTCTCGAATCTCATGCAAGATCCCCATCATGTCACCAGAAGGAGCATACGAAGGACTAGCTGCATGCGAAGGACCAGCGAAAGAAGACGGAGCAGCTCCTATAGTATGAGTAGGTGATGGAGGAGGTATGGCTCTACATTCATGTGTAGCCGATCATCATCGTCCCCATGAACCCCTGCTCCAGCGGCTGCTACTGCTGCCTCAGCGTCAGCCATCTCCACTCGAGTGCGAGAGCGCACCATCGCGTTCCTCTCCTCATCGCTGACCTGGGCATCCCGCATGCCCATCTTGCAAAAAGCCTCCCAATCCAGAGGCGATGAGAAGGATTTCTCCTAAATCTTCTCATCCAATAAATCAACCCCCATACGGGTAAGCAAGGTAGTGATCATGCGTCCATAAGGAAGGTTGCCAGTGTGACTGGGCAACGTGGCACTGATCATCGTCCACATGATGATGTAAGGAAGGCAGACGGGCTGCCTAGTGCATATGCAGTACAACAGATACTGGGTCAACTGGGAGACCCTCTCGTAATGACCACTCTACGGTATTAGATTATGCTGAATGATCTTGCAGTATACCTGTGGATCTGAACATAGATAACTCGCTTTCATCCCCCATCGATCAGGTCTGATGAGCTGACGGTCTATCTCAGCCCTCATCTGTAATGAAAAGAACTAGGGCTCTCTAGGAGCACAGAACACCAAGGGGCCATCATAGGAAATGCCCAACAAGTCGGCTAGCTGCCGATAATCGAATGAAACATCAACCCCCTTGACGTAGTTGGTGATCCGAAGCTCATCACCTCTCTCAACATCATTGTAATCTCCCATCACCTGGAGATTACAGTAAAACTGGCGTACCAAGTCAGGACGGGTACAGGCGTCATAGGTGATGACAGGGAGCCATCCCATATCGCCAAAGGCCCCCTCCACATGGAACAATGCTAAGCTAGCCAAGTCCACTTTGTGGCCTCCTTCTACTTTCTTGCGAGCGTAGTGGGCATACTGCGTCTCGGCTTCATTGGAACGGAAGCGAAGATAGTCGCGAACCCTGGGTACCTTGGTACGAGCCATAGTATTTGCAAATAAAAAAGAAAAACAAATAATGGCTTAGTGGAGAGGAAAAACTCAAAATTTTGACATAATAACGACGTAAATTGGTCCAAAGCCTCACTTTTCACCTATACACGTGGGCAGGAGGACTTACATAGATCCTAAACTATCCTGTGAGACTCATACAGTCGGAAATTTTAGCTAATAAGATTGAAATGGAAGAAATTTCAAGAAATTCAAAATCTCGACAAAATTAGGGTAAAAAGAGTAAATTTTGAGTTTCCCAAAAAGGAATTGGGCACGCGAAGGTCAGCTCTCTAACTAGAGCTCAGTGAGTGAACAAAACAATGCAACAAACATATGTGTGCATTCAATTCATATGTTTGGTCTGATTTTTAAGTTTGTAATGTGCTATAGAAAGGTTTGGTGACCCCCGCATCTCTATACACTAGTGTGTGAATTCGCCCAATGGATCAAACACCATTGCCATCCCACATGCATCCACCATGGAATAGAGATAGAGCTAAAGTGTCCGGATCAAACACTGCCAACACTTCCCCTGATGCCTTACCCATACCAACACGTAAGCCCCTATTGGCGAGGGCTTGCAAACTGGGTTCACAACTAACCAATCCTAATGCCAAACAGTGTATCCAAGGTCTCACCCCAGCATCCCTCAATACTTCCATAGAGATAGAGCTAAGGCCCCCGACAGAGTCAGAGACTACACGGTCTGAGACCACCTCCCCTGATGCCCTACGACGTAATAGTTCTGCTAAGGTAATGGCGATACGACGATGTTAGTGGGCAAGACTTGAGTAGAGATAGAGCTAGAGTCTGGTGACGAGGTCAAAGACTACCATGCCACGTCCTCCCCCTAATGCTCTCCTCACATCCAACATACCAATCACACACATACATTCACATGCCTATTTCTAGCATCATCATCATCATCATCATCATGCTATAAATAAGTAGAATTAAATATGCATGAACAATAATAGTAGGAATATTGGATGACATGTGAGATACACATTACAAGCATACAAGTATAAAATCAATCATGTCATTGGACTCAATAAAAGAAATAATTTGTTATTATCCAATTAGTTTAGGTCTTGTTCCCTCACCTTTGATCGATGATTATTTTTCTTCCAAGCTTTGTAAATCACTTTTGGACCACTTAGAAACCTAATAAATTTATGGATTCTAAGTTAGAGTTCATATTCATTAATTACAGTGCTTAAATATCCCATCTGGAATCAATCAAACCTCCAGAAGTTGAGTGGTCGTAGGTGTGGCTGTACCTGTGGTCTCAGTTTCTGCGACTATAGGGTGTGGGATCGATACGTGTGGTGGCATATCATGCGACTACAAACATGCGACCACACCCTTCCCTGGAACCTTCCCGAGGGTGTGTGGTTGAACATATGTGTCTCGTGTGGTCGATCAAACTGCGACCCCATGAATTCTGGTTGACTTTTCACTCTTAATCCAATACTTTCATGTCTTGATTCCTTGGTCTATCATTATGATCCTTCCTATGATTTTTCTATGGCTTAAAATTCATACTTTTACATAATTCTTTACTTTAATCCATTCTCCAAGGATCCCTTAGAGTTTTGTCCATGGTCTTAGGATTTAGATCTTACTTTGAATCACTATCTCTTCCATGATCTATTCTAGGCATTCAACTGATGTAGGGGATGTTTTCATACCTTAAACTTGTTGAAGAATCAGAGCTCTCTCTGAAATTCCTTCTCTTAGTCTTCCTCTTTAATTCTCCTTCTCTTCCTCCTCCTCTCTTTCTCTCTCTTTTAGTTTGAGTTCTAAAAGAATGAAAGAAGCTAAAGGACATCCTATATATAGAGGAAAACCCTCCAGATAGAGTCCTACTTTGATTAGGAAAGAACCCCCTTCAGACTAGGAAGGTTTCCTAATCATGGAGTCGGTTATAACATCGTGTGGTCGCAAGTGGGGTTGCAGAACTCATCAACCACACATCCAAAAACTGTGACCATAGGTCCCAGACTCCAGTGGTCTCATTATTCTGAGGTGTGATCGACCCCACCTGTTTAGGTATGTGACCACACGCTCCTAATTAGATGATTTTGGGTTCAATTTCATACCTAGCCTTTTGGTTTCTTCACGCACTTGGTCCGCTTGGTCCAACCATGATAGAAAGACCTGATACAAGGTGGTAAGACCGGGTTAGTATGATACGGGTCTTACAACTCCCCCCCTCTTATATAAATTTCATCCTCAAAATTTGTACATACCTTTCGAGTATAAAAGGTGAGGATATTGCTTTCGCATAGCATTCTCTTCTTCCCATGTAATCTCTTCCACATCTTGACTCCACCAAGTAACTTTAACATAGTAAATGTCACAGTTGTGTAGACGTTGAACCTTTCGATTGGTAATTTTGATTGGTGCAACTTCGAATGTCAAATCATCAGTTAGACCCGGTGAATCTGTTGTTAGGACGTGTGTTGGATTTCGGATGTACTTCTTCAGTAATGAGATATGAAATACATCATGCACACTTGACGTGGATGGGGGTAGTGCTAACTGATATGCCACCTTCCCATGTTTAACGAGAATCTCATATGGCCCGATGTACCTCAAACTTAGCATTCCTTTCTGTCTGAACCGTTTTAAGCCTTGCATATGTGATATTTTCAGGAATACCTTATCACCTATGACGAACTCAAGGTCTCAACATCGATTATCTACAAACCGTTTCTAAAGATTCTGAGCTGTTCTAACTCTTTCCCTGATTATGTCTACTACTTTGCAAGTTTCTTCCATAAATTCGAGGCCCGTAATTCTTCGCTCTCTGAATTTGTTCCAAAACAAAGGTGTTCGACACATCCTACCATACAATGCTTCATAGGGTGACATCTATATAGTAGCTTGATAGTTGTTGTTAAGGCAAACTCGATTAATGGTAGCTTCTCATCCTATGATCCTTTGAAATCAATAACACAAGCTAGGAGCATGTCTTCTAGAATCTGAATAGTACACTCCGACTGTCCGTCAGTTTGAGGGTGAAATGCCATGCTAAACTTCAATGTAGTTCCCACAGCCTTCTACAATCCTTCCCAGAACCTTAAGGTAAAGCATGGGTCTCTGTTGGACACGATGCTTTCAGGTATCCCATGTAATCTGACAATATTATCCACATATAGCTTAGCTAACCTCTCTAGGGTATACTGAGGTCATATAGCTATGAAACGAGCTATCTTAGTAAAATGATCTACAATCACCCAGACCACATCAACTACTCAGGGAGTCAATGGTAACCCGATGACAAAGTTCATAGTGATGCAGTCCCATTTCCATATCGGTTCTAACAATGACTGCAATAATCCTGCAGGTCTTTGTCTTTCAACCTTTACCCGCTGACAATTCTGGCATTGAGACACAATTTAGCTACATCTGCTTTCATTCCTCTCCCCCAATAGAGTTTCTTTAAATCATGGTACATCTTCATGCTTTCAGGGTGTACCGAATACGGAGTGGTGTGGGCTTACTTCATAAGTTTTTGTCTAATATCCAAGTCTTCACTTTCAGGAACACATACTCTCCCTTTAATCTTAACACCTTTTCAAGGTCCTAGGTGAAGTTAGGGTTGGTCCTACCTTTTTCAAGGTCTTCTTGCACTGTTCTCAGATGGGGGTTTGATTTAATAGCTGCTTTTACTTCATCTAATAAATCAGGTATAATCTTCAATGTAGCAAACATGTTTGAGAATAGATGAATAAACCCTTGGTCAGTTGATTCATCTGGAATAACAATCACGAACTGCTCTTTACAGTAACTAAATACTCTTCTTGTGACACACATTACAACATTTGTACTAGCTTCTTCTTGGGATTTGGTCATAGCTTTGCTGCTTTATACGTCAGCAACTACATTAACTTTTCTTGGATGATATTGGGTATCACAATCATAATCCTTCAGTAATTCCAGCCATCTTCTTTGTCTCATGTTCAACTCCTTCTGATTAAAAAGGTGAGTGAGACTCTTATGATCTGATTTAATCTGAAATTTCTCTCCATATAAATAATGTCTCCATATCTTGACAGCAAATACCACCGCTGCTAACTCCAAGTCATGAGTCGGGTAACTCTCCTCATGCTCCTTCAGTTGTCTTGAATCATATGCAATCACGGGTTCACCTTGCATTAACTCGCATCCTAAACCCAATCTGAAAGCATCGATGTATAGGGTTGATGTATAGGGTAAAAGGTTTCCTTAGTGCCAGAACGATCAAGATGGGAGCTGATATCAACCTTGCTTTTAGAGTCTGAAAACATTCTTTACACTTGTCAGTCCAAATAAACTTCTCTCCCTTCCTGGTTATCTTGGTAAGATATATTGCGATCCTAGAGTAGTCCTCTATGAATCGTCTATGATAATCAGTTAAACCTAAGACACTTCTGATCTCTGCAATGTTCTTTAGGCGTTTCTCACCTTACGCTTGCTTCTATCTTACTAAGGTCCACTTTAATCCCATTGATGATGCTACGTGATCCGAGAAGATCACTTTGTTTAATCAAGTCTCATATTTCTTGAACTTGGCATAAAGCTTCTCCCTTCTCAGTTGTTGTGAAGCTGTTCTAAAATTTGTTATAGGGCTTTCTTCGTCTTTAGAATAAACCAATATATAGTCTATGAAACTATGACCGACGTGTCCAACATATCATGAAACATCCGATTCATAAGCTCCATAAAATATGTTGGTGCATTGGTTAATCCCAAGGATATACCCAGGAACTCATAGTGTCCGTACCTGGTCTTGGAAGTCGTCTTTAGATTGTCACTATCTTTAATCTTCAATTAATGATGCTCCATCCAAGGTCGATCATAGGGAACACCTTTGCACTTTATAACTGATCGAACAAGTCCTCAATCCGTAACAATGGACATCAATTCTTTATGGTGAGCTTGTTCAATTTCTAGTAGTCTATACATAATCTGACACTACTGTCCTTTTTCTTCACGAATTGCATTGGCGCTCCCCGTGATACTACTTAGTCGATTAGAACCCTTGTTTAATAACTCCCGTAGTTGAGTCTCAATTCCTTCAACTCCGTAGGATCTACTCTATAGGGTGCCTTTGATACGGGTGCCATCCCAGGTAATAAGTCAATAACGAACTCGGTTGCATGATCAGGTGGCAACCCGGGTGAGTTTCTTGGAAATACATCAGGGAATTTAGGCATCACATTAGTATCTTCCATCTGGGGTGCTTCTTTAGTAGCATTTACCACAGATACCATTTATCCAACTCTTTTTTTTTCCAAAGCATCTTTTAGCCTTTTGTGCAGAGAGGATGAGCTTTCGCTTCTTAAGCAATATGCTTCTAATAAAACCAAATTATGTGCCATCTTTATTCTTAAATGATAACCTATTCTATGCACATATTCACTTATAAAGTGTTGAGACAACAAGTCTATTCCCAAGATGATGTCAAAGTCAGCCATCTCAAGTCGATTTAGGTTACATCCAAATTTTGTCCATCCATATGATTCAGACAATGTTCATAACACTTATCTACTAAAAAAATCTAGTCTAAAATAGCTTGAACTAGTAAAATCTAGTATAAAGGTCTTAAGAGCTTGTCTAGTTCCTTCATCTCTTATGATTTTTCAAAGACTATCGTTAAAAATCTTATATTGCACTCAGTAGCTTACATCTCCTTTATCACTGATGTTCTACCCTGATCTCTCTTTTATATACCTCGAAAAATATCTTGTGATTGTTACTTAATATCCCAAGTCTACCTATAAGCATTAAGGTATATGCTTATAAATTCATTAATTTAGCCAAACTCTTTTGGTCTTTACTTAATCATCTCACTCGACATTGGGCGTAACTCAGTATTACTTGTACTAATCAGAATACTATCAATACCACGATTTTTGATTTTATACTTGCATTCACTCTTAGATATGCCTTTAGAAATCTTCTTCTTTGTCAAACTTCATACCGATATAGCCATCTTTAATTTTATTCGAGCGCTATCTACTATTTACTAGCTGCTCTTAGAAGTTTTCACTTCTTGCTCATGCACTCTTTTACAGACCATGACTCCAATCCATCCATTCAGCAATCTCAGAATAGATTCCCCTTACTTCATCTGAGGTTTTATTGGTTATAGAATTTAATTCTGAATTCAATCATCTTTCCTCTAATAATTTTGTTATTAACTAAGTATCTCTATCAACGGATGTCAAGGAATATAAGAATCAGAATGTTTATCCAAAAGTAATTCATTTCCTTCTTTCGAATTCAGTATGATGAAGACAACTTGTTTTATCTAGAGAACCTAGGTTTAAAGGATCAGGAGTAATCTATGGTAATCCAACCGGCATCTAAAGGTCGTTAGGTTGTATGGTGGTCCAATACTTGAAAGTAAAGATTTTATAGCTCTTAGCCTCATGGTTACAGATTCTATCGAGTATATAATGCAGTTGGTCAAGGCACTACAAGAGTAAATCTGGAGAAGTTTTGGTACATCAATAAATCAGGTGTAAAATCGAAAAGATGTACATTCAGAATGATTAAACCTTTAAATGTTCATTCGGTTCATATCTCTATTCATGGTGTCGATTATGGGAGTAGCTTAGATTGGTATAATCAGGACTAATTCTAAAGAAATAACATCTATAACTCTAATTGACAGGTTGAATCAAGAAGGTATATTGTCAAGGTACGAGAATTGGAATCAGGTATGTGCATCCTCTATAATCATAAGAGTAAGTTAATAATGCACCGCATTCTATATAAACCTATCTAGTTATATGACCACAATAGATTTGATCATTTGCTGAAACGTTTGAGGCTTCATCTTCAGGAAACATTCCTCAATCCTTGTCGGATCATTCTGCCATGGGATAGCTATCTCATACCTTGGTGGCTAATAAGGATAATCACCTTGATACACTGCTTGTTATGCACCAAGCTTCTGTACTGGGATGTGTATTACTAGGACTTGCTATATGATAGGCACTAAGTTATAGCTAACATGTGCTAGGAGTACAGTGTTACTACCAACCGGTATCGTACTTGATTTGACCCGGAGGTGTTGGTGTAGCATTGGTAACTTGGATAGTGATTTTCGGCAACTTGCATAATCGATCTCATCTGTTGTTTCTCTTACATTTTTGTCAGGCCAAGTTTATTACAACTGTAGTCAAGGTACTTGAAAGTCCAGGTAGATTGGCTGGAGTGGCCTGATTGTTCACTTCCTTTGATTTGTCCAATCTGATTATCATTATTTAGCATCTGCTCAGATGAGTTTTGACTACCCGTTCTTGACCTAGATAGTAATGGGGTCAAGTTGTAACATTTCCTTAATGCTCAACAAACAATGGATCAGCGTATGGCGGATCTCACTTTAAGTCTCCACGTCACCCAGGAGTATAGCTTTATCTTCTTTTATAGTTACTCTCATTTTTGGTGTATGACCATTGTTCTCCTATCTCTGTTGGATTTTGCCCAAGATTTTTCCTTTACCTCTACAGGGATTTTGGTGTTACTAGCCATTTTTCTTCTTTCTCTATCATACATTGAGTTCCACATCTTGTGAGTACCAACTCGATATTCTAATTTTCTACTTTACAGATGCTTCCTTCTTGTTACTGTACTATATCCTTTGTATACTCAGGCAACAATCCGACTTGTAGACCGTACCATATGTTATTTATTTACCGAGATACATTTAGATTTTATTTTTCTTCTGTCTATGTATACAAATGATTCCACCTTTAATATGTACATTATTGTCTTATTTAAGTTCTGTTTCAACCAGCATAGGTGCTTATGGTGTATTTGTATTAAAGCTTTTAATTTATCCTAACTCAGTTCATGGACTCTTGTGAAAGTATTTAAGTTTGATGGACAAGGCCTGAGAGCTCTGATACCAAGTTATCACACCCCAATTCTAGACTAACCAGAATGGTGTGATGAACCATCAATAAACCAACGGTTCAACCAGAATCTCGTGTAAGCTATGCCAACCATGTTAAACCAAAACACATTCCACATTAACCAGAGATAATAAAGTATATAGCGAAAGTCTTATTAATATTGAACTGAGAGTCTACAGTGATAATTAAATATTTAACAAGTTCTCTTCAAGTAATCAAAACATAATTAATACTAATTACAAGTATCACAATTCGAAAGTTAACCACTAAACGTAAACATAATTGAAACACTAGCTTAATGAGTCATATTTGTCCTCCACAGCTTGCACATCCATAGTCACTGCATGTCCACACGTTGGCTTATTCATATAATCTTCAACGTAACACCTACAACATCAGAAACTAAAAAGAATTACGCGCACGAGGGTCATCTCTCCAACTTGAGCTCAGTGAGTGAACAAAACAATGCAACAAACATATGCATGCATTCAGTTCATATCTTTGGTTTGGTTTTTAAGTTTGTAATGTGCTATAGAAAAGTTTGCAGACCCCCATACCTTTATACACAAGTGTGTGAATCCATCCAATGGATCAAACACCAATGCCGTCCCACATGCACCCACCATGGAATAGAGATAGAGCTAAAGTGTCCAGATCAAACACCGCCAACACTTCCCCTGATGCCCTACCCATACCAATACGTAAGCCCCTATTGGCGAGGGCTTGCAAACTGGGCTCGTAACTAACCAATCCTAATGCCAAACAGTGTATCCAAGGCCTCCATCCCAGCATCCCTCAATACTTTCATAGAGATAGAGCTAAGGCCTCCTGGTAGAGTCAGAGACTACACGGTCTGAGACCACCTCCCCTGATGCCCTACGACGTAATAGTTCTGCTAAGGTAATGGCGATACGACGATGTCAGTGGGCAAGACATGAGTAGAGATAGAGCTAGAGTCTAGCGACGAGGGCAAAGACCACCATGCCACGTCCTCCCCCTAATGCTCCACTCACATCCATTACACCAACTACATACAAACATTCACATGCCTATTCCTAGCATCATCATCATCATCATGCTATAAATAAGTAAAATTAAATATGCATGAACAGTAATAGCAAGAATATTGGATGACATGTGAGATACACATTACAAGCATACAAGCATAGAATCTATAAGACCCGTGTCAATCTAACCCGGTCTTACCACCTTGAACCAGGTCTACCCATCATGGTCGAGCCAAATGGACCAAGTGCGTGAAGGAGATCGTGATCCCAGGTATTAAACTGACCCAAAAACACTCAAAAAGGGGCGACGGTCGCACACCCAGTGAGGTGGGGTCGGACCCCCCAGCACAAAAAGTCAGACCTCACTTTTTAACCGGTGGTCGGACATTTTAAAACCAGGGGTCGACAGGATCTCCGACCCCCTCATCGACCCCCAGTCTACCGACAGAAACCGTGATTTGGAAACTTTTCAAATTTCAATGGGATTCCTTCCTAATCTCAATGGGACTTATTTTGGGAGTTTCTACTCTATAAATGGGACGTCCCTAAGCCTCTTTCACTCCTTTTAGAACCCTAATTGGATTGAGAGAAAGAGAAGAGAAGAGAAGAGAAAGAGAAAGAGAAGAGAAGGAAAGTAGAGAAGAAGATCAAAGAGAAGGCTTCAGAGAAACAAGCCTAATTTTCAGGTATGGATACTATCTCCATGCAATTCTACAGACCTTAGAATAGATAGAAAAGAGGGAATGATCTAGGAGAAACCCAAATCATCCACCCATGGTTTGGTTTTCATGAAAAACCATGGGAAAAATGATGAAAGCCATATAGGTGAGTGAACTACGGTTTTAGACCATAGAACATGTGTGGAATGGATTGTAGAAGCAAGCCGTAGGACCCCAAACATGAAGAATGGACAGTAGGAGGAAAAATTGACTAAACCCACAGGGGGTCGTGTCACACCCCAATTCTGCACACTTCAGAATGGTGTGATGAACCGGTAGCAAACCAACGGTTCAACCAGGATCTCGTACAGATGGTATCCGACTGATCTAAACCTCATACATCCACATTCATAATCAGAGTAAATACAAAATAGTGGAAGTCTTATAGTAAAATGAACTGAGAATCTACTGTGATATCAATATTTAAATAGCAAATTATTCTGTATCAACTGAGACATAAATAAATATCAAATACATGTCCTTAATAAATCCAAATAAATAAATCTAGAAAATATCTAGTCGAATACACATGAGTTGCACTCGCAAGAGGAGTCATGTGTATCCAAGGCATCCTCCACTTCCATCGCCGCCACGTTCCCGTACACTGGAGCATTTATATAATCTTCGACGGTAATACCTGCATCATCAACTAAAAATATTCAACGTCGAGGGGTGAGCACACATCATGGCTCAGTGAGCAAACAAAACAATGCAACAATACATATGCATGCAGTCAAATCATATCTTTGGTCTGGTTTAAAGTTTGCAATGTGCTATAGAAAGGATAGGTGGCCGCAGCACCTCTATACACGAGTGTATGGAAACGCCCAATGAAAATGGCACCGTCGCCCCACATGCACCCAGAATGGCACAATATACACCCCATGAAAAACGGTCATGGCTGTACCGGTTGATACCATACCAATAAATAAATCTTGCTGGCTAGGGTTGCAAACTGGGCTCGCAACTAACCAATCCTAATGCCAAACAATGTATCCAAGGCCTCACCCCAGCATCCCTCAGAACATCCATAGAGATTGAGCTAAGGCCCCCCGGTAGAGTCAGAGACTACAAGGATCGAGACCACTTCCCCTGATACTCTATGACATAATAGTTCTGCTAAGGTAATGGTGATACGACGTCAGTAGACATGACTTGAATAGGCTATGGCACAATATACCCCGATGAAAATGGCATCGAAGTACCGGTTGATACCATCCCTACCCGCACCATATATACTGGCCAAACACAAACATTCACATGCCTATTCCTATCTTCATCATCATCATCATCATGTAATAAACAATAAAGTAAATATGCATGAACAAATAATAGAAATATTGGATGACATGTTGAATGCACATACAAGCATCCACACATAGAATCATTATGGCATTGGACTCAAGAAATAAAATAGTTTATTATTAACCAATTAGTTTAGGTCTTGTTCCCTCACCTTAGCTTGTTAATAGATCCTCTTTCAAGCTTTAGAATCACCTTTATATTGTTATTATATTGCTAGAAGACCTAACAAAGTCGATAGAACTTAATTAGAATTTATTTTGAATTTAAAAACTATGCTGTTAACCGGGGGTCGGAGGTAGGGTCGGAGTAATGATCGACCCCTGGTGCGACCACCCCTATTCTGGACTTCCCGAACAGTGGGGGTCGATGCTCAGGGTCTGGTAGGGTCGATTGGCCATTGACCCCCATGCGACCCCCTGTGGGTTTTGGTTGATTTTCTTCCTTAAATCCATTCTTCGTGTTTGGGGTCCTATGGCTTGCTACTGCAGTCCATATTACACATGTTCTACGGCCTAGAACCATGATTCATTCACCTAAATGGCTTTCATGACTTCCCCATGGTTTTCCATGGAAACCTAACCATGGGTTGATGGTTTGGGATTCTCCGAGATCATAATCTCTTCATTATCTAACCTAAGGTTTGTAGAAACTCATGGAATTAGTATCCATACCTGAGAAGAATACTCCTTCTCTACAACTCTTCTCCTTTTTGCTTTCTTCTTTTTCTTGCTTCTCTTCTTCTTCTCTTCCTTCTATTCTCTTTCTCTCAATTCAATTAGGGTTGTAAAAGGAGTAAAAGAGGCTTAGGGATGTCCTATTTATAGAGTAAAAACTCCTAAAATAAGTCCCATTGAGATTTGGAAAGAGTCCAACAGAAATTAGGAAACTTTCCTAATTTTTATTTCTGGCGGCAACTGGGGGTCGATGATCCCGTCGACCCCTGGTTCTTAAAGTGTCTGACCCCCCTGCAAAACTGGGGGGTCTGACCTTTTGTCTTGGGGGGTCCGACCCTCCCTTGCTGGGTATGCGACCCTCCCCTTAATTTAAGTGTTTTTGGGTCGATTTAATACCTGGGATCACGATCTCCTTCACGTCCTTGGTCCATTTTGCTCAACCATGATGGGTATACCTGGTTCAAGGTGGTAAGACTGGGTTAGTTTGATACGGGTCTTACAACTCTCCCCTACTTATAAAAATTTTGTCCTCAAAATTGTACGTACCTTCTGAATCAAATAAGTGAGGGTATTACTTTCGCATAGCATTCTCTTCTTCCCATGTAATTTCTTCCATGTTTCTACTTCTCCAAGTGACCTTAACATAATAGATATCTCGGTTGCGTAGTCCTTGAACCTTTCGGCTGGTGATTTTAGTTGGTGTTACTTCAAATGTCAAATCATCAGTCAAATCCGGTAGATCTACTGTCAGAACGTGCGTTGGATCCTTGACATACTTCTTTAATAGGGAAATATGAAATACGTCATGCACACTTGACATAGATGGTGGTAATGTTAACTGGTAAGCCACTTTTCCACGCTTAGCTAGAATCTCATATGGCCCGACATATCTTGGACTTAGTTTCCCTTTCTGTCCGAACCGTTTCAGACCTCGCATAGGTGATACCTTTAAGAATTCTTTTTCACCCACAACGAACTCAAGATCTCTGCGTCGAGTATTTGCATATTGCTTCTGACGATTCTGGGCTGTTCTCACTCTTTCCTTGATAATGTCGACCACGCGGCAAGTCTCTTCAACAAATTCTGGCCCAACAATACTACGTTCTCCAATTTCGTTCCAAAATAAAGGAGTTCGACATTTTCTGCTATACAGTGCTTCATAGGGTGACATCTGTATAGTAGCCTGATAGCTATTGTTATAAGCAAACTCGATCAGTGGTAGCTTTTCATCCCATGATCCTTTGAAATCAATTACACATGCTTGTAGTATATCTTCTAGAATCTAGATTGTACGCTCTGACTGTCCATCTGTCTGTGGATGGAATGCAGTACTAAATTTCAATGTTGTACCCATAGCCTTTTGCAATCCTTCCCAAAACTTAGAAGTAAATCGTGGATCTCTATCGGACACAATGCTCTTTAGTACACCGTGTAATCGAACAATATTATCCACATACAGCTTTGCTAACCTTTTCAGTGTATACTGAGGTCGTATCGGTATAAAGCGAGCTGTCTTAATCAGACGGTCTACAATCACCCAAACTACGTCAACCACTTGAGGAGTCAGTGGTAATCCTGTGACGAAGTCCATAGTGATGCAGTCCCATTTCCATGCTGGTTTCGATAACGGCTGTAACAGTCCTGCGGGTCTTTGTCGTTCAGCCTTTACTTTCTGACAATTTAGGCATTGAGACACGAACTTGACTACATCTCCTTTCATTCCTCTCCACCAATATAGTTTCTTCAGATCATGATACATTTTTATACTTCCAGGATGTATCGAATAGATGGTGGTATGGGCTTCTTTCATCAGTCGGTGTCTAATGTCCACACTTTCTGTTTCGGGTACACATATCCTTCCTTTGTAGTTCAGTATCTTCTCTTCGTCCAAGGTGAACTCAGGGTTAGTCCTACCTTTCTCGATGTCTTCTTGCACTGTTCTCAGGTAAGGGTCTAATTTGATAGCTGTCTTCACTTCATCAATTATATCTAGTATAATCTTCAATGCAGCGAACATGTTTGAAAACCGATGAATAAACCCTTGGTGGGCTGATCCATCCGTTGTATCTATCACATACTGTTCATTGCCGTGATTGAATACCATCCGATAGTACACATTGCTGCAGTTGTGCTAACCTCCCCCTGGGATTTTATCACTGCCTTTCTGCTCAACGCATCCGCTACTACATTAGCTTTCCCCGGATGATACTGGATATCACAATCATTGTCTTTCAGTAGTTCTAGCCATCTTCTTTCTCCCATATTCAACTCTTTTTGATTAAATAAATAAGTAAGACTCTTATGGTCCGATTTAATCTGGAACTTCTCTCCGTATAGGTAATGTCTCCATATCTTGACAGCATGTACTACTGCTGCTAACTCCAAATCATGGGTGGGATAATTTTTCTCATGTGTCTTCAACTGTCTCGAGGCATAAGCAATTACTTGTTCTCCTTGCATAAGCACACATCCTAATCCCAATCCTGACGCATCAATGTACAAGATAAATGGCTGTCCAGGAACGAGAATAGTCAAAATCGGAGCGGATATCAATCTGGTCTTCAATGTCTGGAAGCTCTTCTCACATTTATCCGTCCACACAAACTTTTCACCTTTCTTAGTCAAACTGGTGAGAGGTACGGCAATCTAGGAATAATCTTCCACAAATCTCCGATAATAACCAGCGAGACCCAGAAAGTTTCTAATTTCAGCAACGCTCTTTGGTGCTTCCCATTTTACAATAGCCTCAATCTTGCTGGGATCCACTTTGATTCCTTTAGCGGATACTACATGGCCTAGGAAGGCGACTTCACTTAGCCAAAACTCACATTTGGTAAATTTGGCATATAGCTTCTCTTTCCTTAAATGCTGTAGGGCGGCGTTTAGGTTCTTAATATGGGTTTCCTTGTCCTTGGAATATACTAATATATCATCAATAAATAAAATAACCGACGTTTCCAACATATCATGGAAAACCCGGTTCATAAGTTCCATGAAAGTTGCTGGTGCGTTTGTTAATCCAAAAGACATGACCAAGAATTCATAATGTCCATACCTGGTCTTGAAAGCTGTCTTAGGAATATCACCCTCTTTAATCTTCAACTAATGATAGCCTGACCGAAGATCGATCTTAGAAAATACTTTTGCTCCTTGCAACTGATCGAACAAGTCATCGATCCGAGGTAAAGGATACCGATTCTTAATTGTCAGTTTATTCAGCTCCCGATAGTCGATACATAATCGAACGCTACCGTCCTTCTTCTTTACGAACAATACTGGTGCTCCCCATGGTGATATACTGGGTCGAATATAACCCTTGTCTAGCAATTCCTGTAGTTGCACTTTCAATTACTTCAGTTCAGTAGGAGCCATTCTATAAGGTGCTTTTGATACTGGTGCGGCTCTAGGTATAAAATCTATCACAAACTCTGTGGCTCGGTCGGGTGGTAATCTTGGTAGTTCCTCAGGAAACACGTCGGGGTAGTCCCGCATGACCTCAATATCTTCCATCTGTGGTGCTTCCTTGGTAAGGTCGACCACTGATACTAGATACCCGACTGCCCCCTTCTCAAGGCACTTCTTAGCCTTTAGTGCTGAGAGTATGAGCTTACGTTTACGGGGAAGTTTAGTTCACGCAAAACTGAATTCTGCACCTTCTTTGTCTTTAAATGTTAGTTTCTTTTCGGCGCATAGTAGGTTCGCAGAATGCCGAGCTAACCAGTCCATTCCCAAGATGACGTCAAAGTTTGTCATCCCAAGTTGGATCAAGGTTGCATCTAAGGTTTTCTCGCCAATGAGAACTGGACATGGCCCATAAACTTTCTCTAACTCCACTTCTAACCCCATCGGTGACTGTACAAGTAGTTTGTAGTCCAATGTTTTGATGGGTAGGTTCAACTTCTTTCCAAATGACACAGATATAAAGGAATGAGTAGCTCCTGAATCAAAGAGTACTCTGGCGGGTATGCCATTTATAGATACGATACCTGTGATTTATTTTACTTAGTCTACATGCTCATACAATGTAATACAACTTTAAAGGTTTCGGTCATACATGTGACCACATCGGGTGATGCGGCAGCATCCTCAGATGTAACAGCATATACTCGTCCTTGATGTAAGTGCTTCTTGGGCTTAGGACACTCCCTTGCCATATGTCCCGTTTGGCTATAGTTATAACATCTCGGACCTTCAGAATTTGGCTTTGGTTGTTGTTGAGTTACTAGGGTAGTCTTGGATGCAGCAGTAAAGCCTTGAGCACGAAAGGGTTTAAATGTCTTGTTGTTACCTCCGTTATAAGCATTTTCGGCTGGCCTTTTTATGCCTCTGTTCTGTGTAAAATAACTTTCCTTCTGGCTCGATTCTATAACTCAAGCAATTTGGAAAGCTTCATTGTATATCTTCTTTTCCAAACCCAGAACGTTCTCTCTGATGCTTCCTTTAAGTCCCGTGACAAACCTACGGGTCTTAGTGTCTTCTTCTTGCATACTAAGTGGTGCAAAGAAAAACAGCTCCTCATAACGCTGTTGATATCCATCCACGGACATCTGACCCTGATATAAACTCAGGAACTCCTTCTCCATAGAATCTCTGAAGCTTCGGGGAAAATACTTCTCAAAGAAAGCTTCTTTATAAATAGCCCAAGTCAATAGGGCGTGCTTGGTCAATAGATAGGCCCTGGTAGATTTCCACCAATGATGTGCATCGCCTTTTAGCATGAAGGTGGCACATAATACCTTTTCTTCTTCTGTAATAGTCATCATAAGAAAATTTCTCTCCATCTCGTCTATCCAATGTACTGGCCATAAAGGATCAGACGGTTTACCGTTAAACTCCTTGGGCTTCATCTTCAAGAATCTCTCAACCAGTCGAGAGTGATCCATCTGATTATGGGGGTATGCCCCAAACATAGGTCATGGATACTGATAATTAACCTGAGCTGCTTCCAGACCTGGTACTGGAATCTATGTAGTTGGTGGTTGAGGTGTTTGGGGTGCTGGGTGGTTACCCACCGGTGCTGCACTGGCTTGTCCAGTCGGCATGGGTGTAGCATGTGCTGCTTGGAACATAATCCCCATTGCTGCTTGCATTTGAGCCTGTGCGTATTGCATTTGTTGCAGCTGTTGCGATAAATTCATAACCACGGTTGCTAGCTCCGGTGGTGGAGGTGGCAAGTTTGTAGGATTTGCCTGACCTGGATTTACTGGTGGTGCAACCTGCGGATCACCCTGCGCATATATATTTTCTTGACTAGTTTCCTCCATAGGAGGTGGTGGTGGTACTGCATTTCGGCTCTGTCTGGTTACTCTACGCCCAGACATATTTTCTCCTGAGAATGGGGGTGCCTGAAAATCATTAAAATACGTGAGACAATCATTTATGCTTCATGTAGGCACGCTAACCGATAAAAAATTTCAAAATTTTTAGCTCATTATACGAAAAACACTATTTTTCTATGCAGGGTCGATGGTGGGGGTCGATGGTATGTCCGACCCTCAGTATCCGACCATGGGAATAACCTATTCTTCTCGAGAGCCGAGGGTCGATGCGGGGGTCGATGGGTGTCCGACCCCCAGGTGCGACCCCTGGTTTACTGTCAAGTTCCTGAGAGCTGGGGGTTGATGGATGTCCGACCCCCAGGTGCGACCCCTGGTTTTCTGTCAGATTCCCGAGAGCTGGAGGTCGATACGGGGGTCGGTATGGGGGTCGATGATCCTGGTCGAATTGTCCGACCCCCAGACCAAAAATCAGATTCTTAAGGTCCGATTCTGGGTTCATTTTCCATTATTTCTTCCTCGTTTTGACTCGTCTCCCACCTCTGAGTTGCTACAGTGCCACTCCGCTATATTGGTCAATTTGGGTCCGTGTTTCGACGTCCACATCGTTCCTACCGGTATGTTTTCTCATTTTTACTTGTTTTTAGGTTTCCATTTCTAGGTTTTCGCCCGTTTAACTTGTATTTTTCAAATTAAACTTTTTCCAACCGTAAAAATTCGATTTTTATTGGGGTCTTTTGTTATTGGTGTCTTGAGGAACGAAAGCCCTCAAAATTTTTTGAGTTTCATCGGTTGGTTATCGAGAAACTTGGATTTTTGCTCTTTTTGCCCTAATTTGTCGAAATTTTTGATTTCTCACAATTTCTTCAAATTGGATCCCATTAGTTGGAATTTCCTACTGGGTGAGTGTTGTAGGATATGTTAGAACCTACGTAAGTCCTCCTACCCACGTGTATGGGTGACAAGTGAGGCTTTTGGCCCACTTACGTTGTTATAATGTCAAAATTTTGGCTTTTTCTACCCTACTAACATGCTTATCTGTTTTCTTTCTTATTTGCAGATATCATGGCCCGTACCAAAGTACCTAGTGTTCATGATCCTCTTCATTTCTGCTCTAACAAAGCCGAGGCACAGTATGCCTACTACGCTGCCAAGAAAGTGGAGGGTGGTCGTATGGTGAACTTGGCTGAGTTGGCCCTGTTCAATGTAGAGAGGGCGTTTGGTGATATGGGCTGGCTCCCAGTCATCACTTACGACGCATGCACCCGTCCGGATTTAGTACGCCAGTTTTATTGTAACCTCCAGGTGGTGGGGGATTATAATGATGTTGAGAGGGGTCACGAGTTGCGCATCAGGAGTTACGTCAAAGGGGTGAACATCTCGTTTGACTATCGTCAGCTGGCCAACCTACTAGGCATCTCCTATGACGGCCCCATGGTTTTCTGTGCTCCGAGAGAGCCCCAGTTCTTCTCTTTACAGATGAGGGCCGAGATCGATAATCAGCTCCTACGACCTGATCGCTGTCAGATGAGGGCATGCTATATGCGTCCAGCTCCACGGGTATATTGCAAGATTATTCAGCATAACCTGATCCCTCAGAGTGGCCATTACGAGAGGGTTTCCCAGTTGACCCAGTATCTTTTGTACAACATTTGCACTAGACAGACCATCTGCCTTCCGTACATCATTATGCGCACTATGATCACTGCTACGTTGCCCAGTCACACTGGCAACCTTCCGTACGAACATATGATCACTATACTGCTTACCCGCCTGGGGGTTGATTTAGTGGATGAGAAGATTTAGGAGAAGACCTTCTCGTCGCCTTTAGATTGGGAGGCTATTTACAAGATGGGCATGCGGGATGCCCAGGTCAGTGATGAGGAGAGGAACGCGATGGTGCACCCTCACACTCGCATAGAGATAGCTGACGCTGAGGCAGCTGCCGCTGCTACTGGAGTTCATGCGGAGCCTGCTGATGATGATGACCGCATGTACATGGATGTAGACTCGATACCACCGCCTTTACCTATGCATGCGGCTGGAGCTGGTACTTCATATGCGGCGGGTCCTTCTCATGAGGCTGGTCCTTCTCATGCGGCTGGTCCTTCACACCCACCTTCTGATATGATGGAGATGTTGCATGAGATCAGAGAGGCTCAGCGCAGATCTGATCTGAGGATGGAGGAGTTACTAGACACTCAGCGTGTGAGAGTGGATGAGCTCATAGACACCCAGCGTACATCAGACATGAGGATGGGAGAGCTCATAGACGCTCAGCGGGTGAGAGTGGATGAGCTACTAGACGCCCAGCGTACATCAGACATGAGGATGGGAGAGTTACTAGACGCTCAGTGCCGGACTGATCAGCGGGTAGAGGATCTTACAGCTAGTCTTCAGACGAACCAGACTCAGATAGCCTGGTTGACTAGAGTCTACGCTGAGGATTATGACAGAGATCGTGAGGCACCGCCTCTTCCTTCACCTCCAGCTTCATGATTGTATCTATTTTCTTTCATTATTCTACAGAGTAACTGTCCGGGTTGTGGACTGTACTCTGCTTTAGCTATGTATGTACGTTTGTTTCCCTCTCATTGTTTGGAAAATTGTTTCTTGCTTTAATAGATGCATTATTGCCTTTTCAAATTTGGTCTCAAACATCACTTGTGCTTATAGTGTGTTAATATTATAGTTTTTACTTTTATCCTATCTCAGTTCACAATTCGACGTGAATGTATGCTAGTTTGGCAGACACGGTCTGAGATGCTCTGATACCAAGTTGTCACACCCCAATTCTGTACACTTCAGAATGGTGTGATGAACCGCTAGCAAACTAACGGTTCAACCAGGATCTCGTACAGATGGTATCCGGCTGATCTAAACCTCATACATCCACATTCATAATCAGAGTAAATACACAATAGCGGAAGTCTTATAGTAAAATGAACTGAGAATCTATTGTGATATTAATATTTAAATTGAAAATTATTCTGTATCAACTGAGACATAAATAAATATCAAATACATGTCCTTAATAAATCCAAATAAATAAATCTAGAAAATATCTAGTCGAATACACATGAGTTGCGCTCGCAAGAGGAGTCATGTGTATCCAATGCATCCTCCACTTCCATCTCTGCCACGTTCCCATACACTGGAGCATTTAAATAATCTTCAACGGTAATACCTATATCATCAACTAAAAATATTCGACGTCGAGGGGTGAGCACACATCATGGCTCAGTGAGCAAACAAAATAATACAACAATACATATATATGCATGCAGTCAAATCATATCTTTGGTCTGGTTTAAAGTTTGCAATGTGCTATAGAAAGGATAGGTGGTTGCCGTACCTCTATACACGAGTGTGTGGAAATGCCCAATGAAAACGGCACCGTCGCCCCACATGCACCCAGAATGGTACAATATACACCCCATGAAAAACGGTCATGGCTGTACCGGTTGATACAATACCAACAAATAAACCCCTGCTGGCTAGGGTTGCAAACTGGGCTCACAACTAACCAATCCTAGTGCCAAACAATGTATCCAAGGCCTCACCCCAGCATCCCTTAGAACATCCATAGAGATAGAGCTAAGGCCCCCCGGTAGAGTTAGAGACTACAAGGACCGAGACCACCTCCCCTGATACTCTACGACATAATAGTTCTGCTAAGGTAATGGCGATACGATGACGTCAGTGGACATGACTTGAATAGGCTACGGCACAATATACCCCGATGAAAATGGCATCGAAGTACCGGTTGATACCATCCCTACCCGCACCATATACACTGGCCAAACACAAACATTCACATGCCTATTCCTATCATCATCATCATCATCATGTAATAAACAATAAAGTAAATATGCATGAACAAATAATAGAAATATTGGATGACATGTTGATTGCACATACAAGCATACACGCATAGAATCATTATGGCATTGGACTCAAGAAATAAAATAGTTTATTATTAACCAATTAGTTTAGGTCTTGTTCCCTCACCTTATCTTGTTAATAGATCCTCTTCCAAGCTTTAGAATCACCTTTATATTGTTATTATATTGCTAGAAGACCTAACAAAGTCGATAGAACTTAATTAAAATTTATTCCGAATTTAAAAACCATGCTGTTAATTGGGGGTCGGAGGTAGGGTCGGAGTAAAGATCGACCCCTGGTGCGACCACCCCTATTCTGGACTTCCCGAACTGTGGGGGTCGATGCTCAGGGTCTGGTAGGGTCGATTGGCCATCGACCCCCCATGCGACCCCCTGTGGGTTTTGGTCGATTTTATTCCTTAAATCCATTCTTTGTGTTTGGGGTCCTATGGCTTGCTACTACAGTCCATATTACACATGTTCAATGGCCTAGAACCATGATTCATTCACCTAAATGGCTTTCATGACTTCCCCATGCTTTTCCATGAAAACCTAACCATGGGTTGATGGTTTGGGATTATCCGAGATCATACTCTCTTCATTATCTATCCTAAGGTCTGTAGAAACTCATGGAATTAGTATCCATACCTGAGAAGAATACTCATTCTCTGCAACTCTTGTCCTTTTTGCTTTCTTATTTTCCTTGCTTATCTTCTTCTTCTCTTCCTTCTCTTCTCTTTCTCTCAATTCAATTAGGGTTGTAAAAGGAGTGAAAGAGGCTTAGGGATGTCCTATTTATAGAGTAGAAACTCCTAAAAGAATTCCCATTGGGATTTGGAAAGAGTCCAACCGAAATTAGGAAACTTTCCTAATTTCTGTTTCTGGCGGCAACTGGGGGTCGATGATCCCGTCGACCCCTGGTTCCTAAAGTGTCTGACCCCCCTGTAAAACTGGGGGGTCTGACCTTCTGTCTTGGGGGGTCCAACCCTCCCTTGCTGGGTATGCGACCCTCCCCTTAATTTAAGTATTTTTGGGTCGATTTAATACCTGGGATCACGATCTCCTTCACGCCCTGGGTCCATTTTGTTCAACCATGTTGGGTAAACCTGGTTCAAGGTGGTAAGACTGGGTCAGTTTGATACAGGTCTTACAGGTCGCACGGGGGGTCGATGGCCAATCGACCCTACCAGACCCTGATCATCGACCCCCAGTGTTCGGGAAGTCCAGACTGTGGGTGGTCGCACCCAGGGTCGATGGAACCTCCAACTCTAGCATCGACCCCCAGTTAACAGCATGCTTTTTAAAGTCTGAATTAATTATAATTAAATTCTTTCGACTTGGTTAGGTCTTCTAGTGATATAATATCGATATATAGTTGATTCTTAAAGCTTGAAAGAGGACCTACGATCAAGTAAAGGTGAGGGAACAAGACCTAAACTAATTGGTTAATAATAAACTATTTTATTTCTTGAGTCCAATACCATAATTGATTCTATGCGTGTATGCTTGTAATGTGCATTCAACATGTCATCCAATATTTTTATTATTACTGTTCATGCATATTTAAATTTATTGATTATAACATGATGATGATGATGATGATAGGAATAGGCATGTGAATGTTTGTGTTTGGCTGGTGTACATGGTGCGGGTAGGGATGGTATCAACCGGTATTTCGATGCCGTTCTCATCGGGGTATATTTGCCATTGCCTATTCAAGTCATGTCCACTAAGTAAGTGGTTGATGTGCTTGATGCGAGCAAGTATCAGGGGGGGGGGGTGTCATAGGCCGGGCCTCAGCACTCTAGCTCTATCTAACTCAAGTCTTGTGCATTAGTATCGTCGTATCGCCATTACTTTAGCAGAACTATTACGTCATGGTGTATGAGGGAAGGTGGTCTCGGACCGTGTAGTCTCTGACTCTGCCGGGGGACCTTAGCCCTATCACTATGGGTATTCTGAGGGATGCTGGGGTGAGGCCTTGGATACACTATTTGACATTAGGATTGGTTAGTTGCGAGCCCAGTTTGCAACCCTAGCCAGCAGGGGTTTATTTGTTGGTATGGTATCAACCGATACTTCGATGCCATTTTCATCGGGGTATATTGTGCCATTATGAGTGCTGTGGGCGACAGTGCCGCTTTCATTAGGCGTATCCACACTCTCGTGCATAGAGGTGCGGCGGCCACCTATCCTTTCTATAGCACATTGCAAACTTATAAACCAGACCAAAGATATGAATTGAGTGAATGCATATGTTATTTGCATTGTTTTGTTTGCTCACTGAGCCATCATATGTGCTCACCCTCTTGACGTCGAATATTTTTTTTAGTTGATGATGCAGCTACTTCAGTTGTAGATTATATGAATGATCCAGTGTATGCGCGTGTTGCTGCAATGGACACTGAAGACTTAGAGGATGCGCATGACCCCTCATGCGAGTGCAACTCATGCGTATTCTATTAGGATTTATTTGAATTTATAAAAGGATGTAATTAGTATTTTTTTTATTTATGTCTCAGTTGATACAACAATAACTTGATATTTTAATTATGATTATTACATTTAGAGTTCTCGGTTCATTTACTATAAGACTTCCGCTATTGTGTATTTATTCTGATTATGGTTGTGGATGTGCATGGTTTTATTTTTAATGGATACTGCCTATTAGAGATCCTGGTTGAACCATTGGTTTATTAGCGGTTCATCACACCATTCTGAATGGTGCAGAATTGGGGTGTGACAACTTCGTATCAGAGCATCTTTGGCTTTATCTGTGAAACCGTTTACTTCCACAAAAGGTCGTAAACTGAGATAGGATAAAAATATAAAAGATGTAATAATAACACACCATAAGCATCTGTGTTATTTTAGACTAAACTGAAAGAGAATAATGCATCTATTAAATGAGAAACAAATTTATATACAACCAAAAGGAAGAACAAACATTTATATATATGATTAAAGCAAAGTACAGTCCACAGTCCTGACAGTTACTCTGAAATACAAAAAGAAAAATAAAAGAAGTACATCAAGAAGCTGGAGGTGATGGGGGAGGCAGTGCCTCACGGTCTCTATCATAGTCCTCAGCGTAGACCTTGGTCAACCAAGCTATCTGAGTCTGGCTTGTCTGGAGACTAGCTGTGAGATCAGTCACCCGCTGGTCAGTCACACGCTGAGCCTCTAGAAGCTCTCCCATCCTTAGGTCAGACATACGCTGTGCCTCTCGTATCTCATGTAATATCCTCATCAGGTCATCAGATGGAGAATACGAAGGACCAGCTGAAGAAGACGGACCAGCTCCAGTAGCATGAGCAGGTGATGGAGGAGGTATGGCATCTACATCCATGTACAGCCAATCGTCATCAACCCCATGAACCCCTGCTCCAGCGGCTACTGCTGCAGCCTCAACATCAGCCATCTCCACTCTAGTGCGAGGGCACACCATCGCATTCCTCTCCTCATCACTGACCTGGGCATCCTGCATGCCCATCTTGTTGATAGCCTCCCAATCTAGAGGCGATGAGAAGGATTTCTTCTGAATCTTCTCATCCACTAAGTCAACCCCCAGGCGGGTAAGCAAGGTAGTGATCATGCGTCCGTAAGGAAGGTTGCCAGTGTGATTGGGCAACGTGGCACTGATCATCGTATGCATGATGATGTAGGGAAGGCAGACGGGCTGCCTAGTGCATATACAGTATAATAGATACTGGGTCAACTGGGAGACCCTCTCGTAATGACCACTTTGCGGTATCAGGTTATGCTGAATGATCTTGTAATATACCCGTGGATCTGAGCGCAGACAACTCGCTTTCATCTGCCAGCGATCAGGTCTGATGAGCTGGCTATCGATCTCAGCCCTCATCTATAGGGAAAAGAACTGGGGCTCTCCAGGAGCACAGAACACCATGGGGCCAGCATAGGAAATGCCCAACAAGTTGGCCAGCAGTCAATAATCAAATGAAACGTCAACCCCCTTGACGTAGCTCGTGATGCGAAGTCATCACCCCTCTCCACATTATTGTAATCTCCCACCACCTGGAGATTATAGTAGAACTGACGTACCCAGTCAAGACGGGTACACACGTCATAAATGATGACAGGGAGCCATCCCATATCACCAAAGGCTCTCACCACATTGAACAAGGCTAAGCTAGCTAAGTCCACTTTATGGCCTCCCTCTACCTTCTTGCGAGCGTAGTGGGCATAATGTGTATCGGCTTCGTTGGAACGGAAGCGAAGACAGTCGCAAACTCTGGGTACCTTGGTACGGGCCATAGTATCTGCAAATAAGAAAGAAAAACAAATAATGGATTAGTAGAGAGTAAAAATCCAAAATTTCAACATAATAACGATGTAAATTGGGCAAAAGCCTCACTTTTCACCCATACACGTGGGCAGGAGGATTTACATAGATCCTAAACTATCCTGTGAGATTCAAACAGTCGGAAGTTTCAACTAATTAGATTGAACTACAAGAAATTTCAAGAAATTCAAAATTTTGACAAAATTAGGGCAAAAAGTGAAAATTTTGAGTTTCTCGATAGCCAACCGATGAAACTCAAATATTTTTGAGGGCTTTCGTTCCTCGAGTCACCAACAACAAAAGCCCCCAATAAAAATCAAATTTTTATGGTTGGAAAATGTTTAATTTGACAAATACAAGATAAACGAGCAAAAAACCTAGGTTAAGAAACCTAAAAACATGAAAAGGGAGAAGAAATACCTGTAGTGGAGGTGTAGACGACGAAACAAAGGAGTGCAAACCACCAACGGATCAGAGTTTTCACTGTAGCAACTCAGAGGGACGAGCTGAGTCGAAGCGGAGAAGAAAGAATGAGAAATGGACTTTGAATCGGATTTAAAAATCAGATTTTTAGTCCGGGGGTCGGAAAATTCGATTAAAACAATCGACCCCCGCATCGACCCTCGGCTCTCAGGAACCTGACAGAGAACCAGGGGTCGCACCCTGGGCCGGACATCCTCCGACCCCCCATCGACCCCCGGCTCTCGGGAAGAATGTTGATTTCCCAGGGTCGAATACTGAGGGTCGGACAACCATCGACCCCCACCATCGACCCTGCATAGAACAGACAGTATTTTTCACAGAATGATCTGAAAAATTTGAAAATAACATTGGTTAGTGTATCTACATGAAGTATAAATGATTGCCTCACGTATTTTATGATTTTCCGGCATCACCATTATCAGAGGAAAATATGGCTGGGCGTAGAGTAACCAGGCAGAGCCGTAACGCAGTTCCACCACCACCACCCGAGGAGGAAGCAAGTCAGGAAAATATAAATGCACAGGGTAATCCGAAGGTTGCACCACCAGTAAACCAGGGTCTGGCTAATCCTACTAACTTGCCACCCCCACCACCGGAACTGACTACTGTGGTTATTAATCTGGCACAACAACTACAACAAATGCAACACGCGCAAGCCCATTTGCAGGCAATGATGGGAATGATGTTTCAGGCGGCACAAGCTACACCTATGCCGGCTGGACAAGCTAGTGCAACATCGGTGGGTAACCACCCAGCACCACATCCTGAGGCAGTTCAGGGTAATTTTCAGTATCCACCACCTATATATGGGGCATATGCTTCTAATCAGCTGGATCACTCTCGACTCATCGAGAGATTCTTAAAGATGAAACCCAAGGAGTTTAATGGAAAACCGTCTGATCCGCTATGGCCAGCACACTGGATCGATGAAATGAAGAGAAATTTTTTGATGATGACTATTACAGAGGAAGAGAAAGTATTATGTGCCACCATCATGCTAAAAGGTGATGCGCATCATTGGTGGAAATCTACAAGGGATTATTTGATAACCAAGCACGCCCTATTGACCTAGGCTATATATAAAGAAGCTTTCTTTGAGAAGTACTTTCCACAAAGCTTCAAGAATTCTATGGAGAAGGAGTTCCTGAGTTTATATCAGGGACAGATGACAGTGGATGCTTATCAGCAGCGTTACGAAGAGCTGTTTTTCTTTGCACCACTCAGCATGTAAGAGGAAGACACTAAGACCCGTAGGTTTGTCATGGGACTTAGAGGAAGTATCAGGGAGCATGTTCTGGGCCTGGACAAGAATATTTATAATGAAGCTGTGCAAATTGCTCGAGTTATAGAGTCGAGCCAGAAAGAGAGCTATCTATTCCAGAACCGAGGTATGAAAAGGCCAGTAGGTAATTCATATAACGGAGGTAATAATAAGACATACAAACCCTTTCGTACTCAAGATTTTACCGCTGCACCCAAGACTACCCCAGTAGCTCAACAGCAGCCAAGGCCAAATACCGAAGCTCCAAGGTGTTATAACTGCAATCAAACGGGACATATGGCAAGAGGGTGTCCTAAGCCAAGGAAGCAGCTACATCAAGGACGAGTTTATGCTGTTACATCTGATGATGCTGTCGCATCGCCCGATGTGGTCACAGGTATCGTACCTATTAATGGTATACCCGCCAGAGTACTCTTTGACTCAGGAGCTACTCATTCTTTTATATCTGTGTCATTTGAAAAGGAGTTGAATTTACCCATTAAATCCTTAGACTACAAACTGCTTGTACGATCACCGATGGGATTAGAAGTGGAGTTAAAAAAAGGTTATGGACCATGTCCAGTTCTTATTAATGAAAAGACTTTGGATGCAACCTTGATCCAACTTGAGATGGCAGACTTTGACGTCATCTTGGGAATTGACTGGTTAGCTCGGCATTCTACAAATCTATTGTGTGCCGAAAATAAGCTAACATTTAAAGACAAAGAAGGAGCAGAATTTAGTTTTTCAGGAACCAAACTTCCCCGTAAACGAAAGCTCATACTTTCTACGTTAAAGGCTAAGAAGTGGCTTGAGAAAGGAGCATTCGGGTATTTAGTATCTGTGGTCGACCTTACCAAGGAAGCACCACGAATGGAAGATATTGATGTCGTGCGAGACTATCCGGACGTATTTCCTGAGGAACTACCAGGATTACCACCCGACCGAGCTACAGAGTTTGTGATAGATCTTATACCTGGCGCCGCACCAGTATCGAAAGCACCTTATCGAATGGCTCCTACCGAACTGAAGGAATTGAAAGTACAACTACAAGAACTGCTGGACAAGGGTTACATTCGCCCTAGTATATCACCATGGGGAGCGCCAGTATTATTCGTGATGAAAAAGGACGGTAGCGTTCGCTTGTGTATAGATTACCGAGAACTGAATAAACTGACAATCAAGAATCGATATCCATTGCCTCGGATCGATGACTTGTTTGATCAGTTGCAAGGTGCCAAAGTGTTCTCCAAGATCGATCTTTGGTCAGGCTACCATCAGCTGAAGATTAAGGATGGTGATATTCCCAAGACAACATTCAGGACCAGATATGGACATTATGAATTTTTGGTCATGTCTTTCGGATTGACGAACGCACCAGCAACCTTTATGGAACTTATGAATCGGATATTCCACGATATGTTGGATACATCGGTTATTGTATTCATCGATGATATATTGGTCTACTCCCAAGACGAGGAAGCTCATATTAAGAATCTAAACGCCGCTCTGCAGCGATTACGGAAGGAAAAGCTCTACGCCAAATTTTCAAAGTGGAAGTTTTGGCTAAAGGAAGTCGCATTTCTAGGCCATGAAGTATCCGTTGAAGGAATTAAAGTGGATCCCAGCAAGATCGAGGCTATTGTAAAGTGGGAAGCACCGAAGAGCGTTGCGGAAATTAAAAGTTTTCTGGGTCTAGCTGAGTATTATCGACGATTTGTGGAAGACTATTCCCGAATTGCCGTACCTCTTACCAGTTTGACTAAGAAGGGCGAGAAGTTTGTCTGGACGGATAAATGCGAGAAGAGTTTCCAAACCTTGAAGGCTAGATTGATATCAGCTCCAATCTTGACCATCCCGATACCAGGACAACCATTTATCTTGTACACCAATGCGTCAGGACTGGGATTAGGATGTGTACTTATGCAAGGAGAACAAGTAATTGCATATGCCTCAAGACAACTGAAGACACATGAAAAGAACTACCCCACTCATGATTTGGAACTAGCGGTAGTAGTACATGCTGTCAAAATATGGAGACATTATCTGTACGGGGAGAAGTTTCAGATTAAATCAGACCATAAAAGTCTTACTTACTTATTTAATCAGAAGGAGCTGAATATGAGACAAAGAAGATGGCTGGAACTATTGAAAAACTATGACTGTGATATCCAGTATCATCCGGGGAAAGCTAATGTAGTAGCCGATGCGTTGAGTAAAAAGGCAATGATAAAATCTCAGGGGGAGGTTAGCACAACTGCCGCAATGTGTACTACTAGAAAGGTATTCAAGCACGGTAATGAGCAGTTTGTGATAGATGCACCAGATGGATCAGCCAACCAAGGGTTTATTCATCGGTTTTCAAACATGTTCGCCGCATTGAAGATTATACCGGATATAATTGATGAAGTAAAGACAGCTATCAAATCAGACCCTTACCTAAGAACGGTACAAGAGGACATCGAAAAAGGTAGGACTAACCCTGAGTTCACCTTGGACGAAGAAAAGGTACTGAAGTACAAAGGAAGAATATGTGTACCCAAAACAGAAAGCTTGGACATTAGACACCGATTGATAAAAGAAGCCCATACCACCATCTATTCGATACATCCTGGAAGTAAAAAAATGTATCATGATCTAAAGAAACTATATTGGTAGAGAGGAATGAAAGCAGACGTAGCTATGTTCGTATCTCAATGCCTAAATTTTCAGAAGGTAAAGGCTGAACGACAAAGACCGGTAGGACTGTTACAGCCGTTACCAGAACCAACATGGAAATGGGACTGCATCACTATGGACTTCGTCACGGGATTACCATTAACTCCTCGAGTAGTTGACGCAGTTTGGGTGATTGTAGACCGCCTGACAAAAACAGCTCGCTTTATACCTATACGACCTCAGTATACACTGGAGAGGTTATCTAAGCTGTATGTGGATAACATTGTGCGATTACACGATGTATCTGAAAGCATTGTGTCAGATAGAGATCCACGATTTACTTCAAAGTTCTGGGAAGGATTGCAAAAGGCTATGGGTACAACATTGAAGTTTAGTACTGCATTTCATCCACAGACAGATGGACAGTCAGAGCGTACGATTCAGATTCTAGAAGATATGCTTTGAGCATGTGTAATTGATTTTAAAGGATCATGGGATGAAAAGTTACCACTGATTGAGTTTGCTTATAATAATATCTATCAGGCTACTATACAGATGTCACCCTATGAAGCACTGTATGGTAGAAAGTGTCGAACTCCCTTGTTTTGGAATGAAGTTGGGGAGTGTAGTATAGTTGGACCGGAATTTGTTGAAGAGACTTTTCGAGTGGTCGACATTATCAAAGAAAGAGTGAGAACAGTTCAGAATCTTCAGAAGCAATATGCCGATACCCGATGCCGAGACCTTGAGTTCGTCGTGGGTGATAGAGTATTCTTAAAAGTATTGCCTATGCGAGGATTGAAACGGTTCGGACAGAAAGGGAAATTAAGTCCATGATATATCGGGCCATATGAGATTCTAGCTAAGTGTGGGAAAGTGGCTTACCAGTTAGCACTACGACCATCTATGTCAAGTGTGCATGACGTATTTCATATTTCATTATTGAAGAAGTATGTCAAGGATCCGACTCACGTCTTGACAATGGATCTACCTGATTTGACTGATGACTTGACATTTAAAGTAACACCAACTGAAATCACCAGCCGAAAGGTTCAACGACTACGCAACTGAGATATCTATTATGTTAAGGGCACCTGGAGAAGTAGGGACATGGAAGAAATCACATGGGAAGAAGAGAATGCTATGCGAAAGCAATACCCTCATTTGTTCGACTCAGAAGGTATGTACAATTTTGAGGACGAAATTTTTATAAGTAAGGGGGAGTTGTAAGACCCGTGTCAATCTAACCCGGTCTTACCACCTTGGACCAGGTCTACCCATCGTGGTCGAGCCAAATAGACCAAGTGCGTGAAGGAGATCATGATCCCAGGTATTAAACTGACCCAAAAACACTCAAAAAGGGGGAGGGTCGCACACCCAATGAAGTGGGGTCGGACCCCCCCAGCACAAAAAGTCAGACCCTCAGTTTTTAATCGGGGGTCAGATATTTAAAAACCAGGGGTTGACGGGATCTCCGACCCCCTCATCGACCCCCAGTCTACCGACAGAAACCGTGATTTGGAAACTTTCTAAATTTCAATGGGATTCCTTCCTAATCTCAATGGGACTTATTTTGGGAGTTTCTACTCTATATATAGGACGTCCCTAAGCCTCTTTCACTCCTTTTAGAACCCTAATTGGATTGAGAGAAAGAGAAGAGAAGAGAAAGAGAAAGAGAAAGAGAAGGAAAGTGGAGAAGAAGATCAAAGAGAAGGCTTCAGAGAAACAAGCCTAATTCTCAGGTATGGATACTATCTCCATGTAATTCTACAGACCTTAGAATAGATAGAGAAGAGGGAATGATCTAGGAGAAACCCAAATCATCCACCCATGGTTAGGTTTTCATGGAAAACCATGGGGAAAATGATGAAATCCATGTAGGTGAGTGAACTATGGTTCTAGACCATAGAACATGTGTAGAATGGATTGTAGAAGCAAGCCATTGGACCCCAAACACGAAAAATGGACTGTAGGAGGAAAAATTGACTAAACCCACAGGGGGTCGCACGGGGGTCGATGGCCAATCGACTCTATCAGACCCTGATCATCGACCCCCAGTGTTTGGGAAGTCCAGACTGTGGGTGGTCGCACCCAGGGTCGATGGAACCTCCAACCCTAGCATCGACCCCCAGTTAACAGCATGCTTTTTAAAGTCTGGATTAATTCTAATTAAATTCTATCGACTTGGTTAGGTCTTCTAGTGATATAATATCGATATATAATTGATTCTTAAAGCTTGAAAGAGGACCTACGATTAAGTAAAGGTGAGGGAACAAGACCTAAACTAATTGGTTAATAATAAACTGTTTTATTTCTTGAGTCTAATACCATGATTGATTCTATGCGTGTATGCTTGTAATGTGCATTCAACATGTCATCCAATATTTTTATTATTACTGTTCATGCATATTTAAATTTATTGATTATAACATGATGATGATGATGATGATAGGAATAGGCATGTGAATGTTTGTGTTTGGCTGGTGTACATGGTGCAGGTAGGGATGGTATCAACCGGTACTTCGATGCCGTTCTCATCGGGGTATATTGTGCCATTGTCTATTCAAGTCATGTCCACTAAGGAAGTGGTTGATGTGCTTGATGCGAGCGAGTATCAGGGGGGGTGTCATAGACCGGGCCTCAGCACTCTAGCTCTATCTCTAACTCAAGTCTTGTGCATTAGCATCTTCGTATCGTCATTACTTTAGGAGAACTATTACGTCATGGTGTATGAGGGGAGGTGGTCTCGGACCGTGTAGTCTCTGACTCTACCGGGGGGCCTTAGCCCTATCACTATGGGTGTTCTAAGGGATGCTGGGGTGAGGCCTTGGATACACTGTTTGACATTAGGATTGGTTAGTTGCGAGTCCAGTTTGCAACCCTAGCCAGCAGGGGTTTATTTGTTGGTATGGTATCAACCGGTACTTCGATGCCGTTTTCATCGGGGTATATTGTGCCATTATTGGTGCTGTGGGTGACAGTGCTGCTTTCATTGGGCGTATCCACACTCTCGTGCATAGAGGTGCGGCGACCACCTATCCTTTCTATAGCACATTGCAAACTTATAAACCAGACCAAAGATATGAATTGAGTGCATGCATATGTTTGTTGCATTGTTTTGTTTGCTCACTGAGCCATGATGTATGCTCACCCTCTCGACGTCGAATATTTTTTTTAGTTGATGATGCAGGTACTTCAGTTGCAGATTATATGAATGATCCGATGTGTGAGCGTGTTGCTACAATGGATGCTGAAGACTTAGAGGATGCGCATGACCCCTCATGCGAGTGCAACTCATGCGTATTCTATTAGGATTTATTTGAATTTATAAAAGGATGTAATTGGTATTTTATTTATTTATGTCTCAGTTGATACAACAATAACTTGATATTTTAATTATGATTATTACATTTAGAGTTCTCGGTTCATTTACTTTAAGACTTCCGCTATTGTGTATTTATTTTGATTATGGTTGTGGATGTGCTTGGTTTTATTTTTAATGGATACCGCCTATTAGAGATGCTGGTTGAACCGTTGGTTTTTTAGTGGTTCATCACACCATTTTGAATGGTGCAGAATTGGGGTGTGACAGAATTAATCATGGTATTGGACTCAATAAAAGAAACAATTTGTTATTATCCAATTAGTTTAGGTCTTGTTCCCTCACCTTTGATCGATGGTTGTTTCTCTTCCAAGCTTTGTAAATCACTTTTGGACCACTTAGAAACCTAATAAATTTATGGATTCTAAGTTAGAGTTCATATTCATTAATTATAGTGTTTAAATGTCCCACCTGGAATCAATCAGACCTCCAGAAGCTGAGTGGTCGTAGGTGTGGCTGCACCTATGGTCTCAGTTTCTGTGACCACAAGGTGTGGGATCGATACGTGTGGTGGCATATAATGCGACCACAAATATGCGACCACACACTCCCTAGAACCTTCCCGAGGGTGTGTGGTCGAACATATATGCCTCGTGTGGTCGATTAAACTGCGACCCCATGAGTGCTGGTCAACTTTTCACTCTTAATCCAATACTTTCATGTCTTGATTCTTTGGCCTATCATTATGATCCTTCCTATGATTGTTCTATGGCTTAAAATTCACACTTTTACATAATTTTTTAATTTAATCCATTCTTCAAAGATCCCTTAGAGTTTTGTCCATGGTCTTAGGATTTAGATCTTACTTTGAATCACTATCTCCTCCATGATCTATTCTAGGCATTCAACTGATGTAGGGGATGTTTTCATACCTTAAACTTGTTGAAGAATCAGAGCTCTCTTTGAAATTCCTTCTCTTAATCTTCCTCTTCAATTCTCCTTCTCTTCCTCCTCCTCTCTTTCTCTCTTTTTTAGTTTGAGTTTTAAAAGAATGAAAGAGGCTAAGGGACGTCCTATATATGGAGGAAAACCCTCCATATAGAGTCCTACTTTGATTAGGAAAGAACCCCCTTCAGATTAGGAAGCTTTCCTAATCACAGAGTCAGTTATAATATCGTATGGTCGCAGAACCCATCAACCACATGCCCAATTACTGCGGCCATAGGTTCCAGACTCCAGTGGTCTCATTATTCTGAGGTGAAGTCATCCCCACATGTTTAGGTATGTGACCACACGCTCCTAATTAGATGATTTTAGGTTCAATTTCATACCTAGCCTTTTGGTTTCTTCACACACTTGTTTCGCTTGGTCCAACCATGATAGGAAGACCTGATACAAGGTGGTAAGATCGGGTTAGTACGATACGGATCTTACAACAGTGTTGCTACCACCAGGTGTCGTATTAGCTTGTCCTGCAGGTAGAGATGTTGTGTTTGCAATTGGGAAAGCAATTCCCATAGTAGCTTGCATGTTGGCTTGCATTTGCTATATACGTTGCATTTGTTGTGCCAAATTCATCACCACAGTAGCCAAATCCGTAGGTGGTGCAAGTAAGTTGGTTGGGTTGGCTTGGGCGTAAACATTCTAAGGTGTAGCATTCTGAGCTCCAATATTTCCTTCCTGCCCTTGCTGACCTTCATTGTTGTTGGTCTCCATAGGTGGTGGAGATGGGTTTGCATTCTATCTCCTTGTACTTACTCTATGCCCAGCCATTTAAACTCTTGGTTGATGTGTTATTGGCAAAGCTACACATGTGAGACAAAATAGAGTGGTGGTATTGGGTTAGTCTCACAATGGAAGGCGAGAGAAGAATAAAATCAATAAGCAAAAGTTTGAACAGAATCAAAATGCTGACAATAGTCAGTCATACCGTCGATGGCCTACGATCGCATGTTGTGCAACCATAGGTGTGACCATCAAATCCCTGGCAACTTACTGAGACCCTATGGTCGATCATACGATCGATGGTTTTGGTCGAATTGTGCGACCGTAAGATTCAAAATCAATTTTAAAACCTGTTTTTTCAAAATTTTCCTTCTCATTTCCCTTTCTTCTTCCTACGGTCTCAACTCAGCTTGCCACCACTATGTTGCTACAGTATCAACCGTACGAACTTAGTGATTTTTCCATCGATCAATAATCTTCCTTCCATTCCTCAATGTATGTTCTCTACTCTTTCTCCTTTTTAAGCTTTCATACCTAGGTTTTGCTCCATTTGTAGGATTTTCTTCCAATTAATATTTTTTTGTTCATAAAAATTTGATTTTTATTGGGGGTTATTGCTATTGGCTACCCAATGGATGAAAGCCCTGAAGAAAATTTGAATTTCATCGGTTAGTTTAGTAGAAACTTGAAAATTCCCATTTTTTACCTAAATTTTGGGGTTTTTTCCAATTGTCAAAATTTCTTCAAATTTGACCTACCTAGTTTAAATTTTTTATTGTATGAGCCTTGTAGGATGGTTTGGGACCTATGTAAGTCCTCCTGCCCAAATGTTTGGGTGAAAAGTGAGGCTTTTTCCCATTCTACGTCGTTATGCTGTCAAATTTTCAAATTTATCTAACTTATTTTTCTTATTTTCTTCTCTTGCATTTATCATGGTTCGCACTATGGTTCCTCGGCTTCATGGCCCACGTCGCTTCCGGCCCGTCAGGCTGAAACACATTTTTACCTAAATTTTGGGGTTCCTTTTCAAATTGTTTCAAAATTTCTTCAAATTTGACCTACCTTAGTTTAAATTTTTTATTGTATGAGCCTTGTAGGATGGTTTGGGACCTCAGTGTAAGTCCTCCTCTCCCGCTTAAATGTTTGGGTGAAAAGTGAGGGCCTTTTCCTATTCTACTATATGTCACAATTTTTCAAATTTATCTAACTTATTTTTCTTATTTTCTTCTCTTGCATTTATCATGTGTATTCCTCGGCCTTATGGCATGTCCCCTCGGCGCGCGCCTGGTCAGGCTGAAACACAATACCCTTGGTTTAATCAAAAGAAGGTGGAAGGGGGTAGATGTGTTAACTTAGCCCATTTAGTCCTATTTGATGTGGAAAGGGCGTTTGGTGATATGGATTGGATTCCAGTGATTCTGTACGAGGCTTGCACTCACCTGACAGTTGAAAGAGATCGAAACCCCTTTCACCCAGCTGGTGATCAGAAGCTCTCTACCCCTGTCCACATCCTCTAAGTCACCCTCTACCTATAGGTGACAGTAGAACTGCCTTATTTTCTTCTCTTGCATTTATCATGGTTCGCACTATGGTTCCTCGAGTTCATGGCCCACGTCGCTTCCGGTCTGTCGAAGCTGAAACACAATACCCTTGGTTTAATCGAAAGAAGGTGGAAGGGGGTAGATGTGTTAACTTAGCCCATTTAGTCCTGTTTGATGTGGAAAGGGCATTTGGTGATATGGATTGGATTCCAGTGATTCTGTACGAGGCTTGCACTCACCTAAACTTGGTTAAGCAGTTCTACTGTCACCTATAGGTAGAGGGTGACTTAGAGGATGTGGACAGGGGTAGAGAGCTTCTGATCACCAGCTGGGTGAAAGGGGTTTCGATCTCTTTCAACTGTCAGGAGTAGGCTGATCTCCTAGGCATCTCAAATGATGGTCAGTTGCTTGACTGTGCACCTAGGGAGCCACAGTTTCTGTCTACACAGGTGCATGCAGAAATAGATAACCAAATTCTTCAGGATGACCATTGGGAGATGAAAGCAGTCAACCTTCGTCCAGAGCCATGGGTCTACTGTAAGATTATCCAGCATAATCTTATTCCCCAGGGCAGAAACTACGACATGGTCTCACAGCTGACTCAGTATCTGTTGTATTGTATTTGTACTAGGCAGCCAGTTTGCCTCCCATATATTATTCTTCGGACTATGCACAGATCTACGTTGCCTGACTCGAGAGGTAACTTACCCTATGGGCGACTGATCTCCACCCTACTCACTCGTCTACATATGGAACTAGTGGATGAGAGGATCTATGAGGACACCTTCTCAGCTGACCTTGATTGGGAGGCCATTAGCAGGATGGGCATGAGAGAGATACAGTTAAGTGATGACAAGAGGAATGCTATGAGACGTCCTCTCACTCAAGTAGCGACAGTAGATGCAGCGGCGGCAGTAGCAGTAGCAGCAGAGGCACACGTGAGTGATAATAAGGAGGATGATGATCGGATGTACATGGATATGGATGCCATCCCTCCCCCATTACCACAGCATTCTACTGGAGCTGACCCTTTTCGGGCTTCTCATTCAGCTGGCCCTTCATGCCTACCACCAGATGACATGATGGGGCTATTACGTGAGATTTGGGAGGCTCAACGCATGACCGATTGGAGAGTAGGAGAGCTTGTAGATGCCCAATGCTCTATAGACCAGCTGGTAACGGATCTGACAGCTAGTCTCCTAGAGACTCAGACTCAGGTAGCCTGGCTCGCGAGAATATATACTAAGGACTATGATAGATATCGTGAGGCACCTCCTGCTCCATCACCTCCAGCTCTATGATGTCATTTATTACTTTTTCTCATTTATTTTATAATACCGAGTAACTGTCTGGATTGTGGATTATACTCTGATTTAGATGTACATTTGTCTTATTCCTATTTGGATATATATATATATATATATATATAATTGGTTTCTCATTTACATATGTGCATTATTCTCTTTCTTAGTTTATGTCTCATACAACACAGGTGCTTATGGTGTGTTCTTATTACAGCTTTTAATTTTTATCTTAACTCAGTTCATGACTCACGTGGAAGTAGTTAAGTCAATGGGTAGAGCCTGAGATGCTCTGATACTGTAAGACCCGCACTCCACTAACCTAGTTTAACCGTGTCGTGCCAGGTCTTCCCATCATTCCTGGACCAAGTAGATCGAGCATGTGAAGATAGATCACAAATCAGGTTTAAAAATCGACTCAACACCCAAAACTGTATACATATGGTCGAATATCTGGGTAGGTATGGTAAACCATATGGAAAGAAATAATGGTCACTGATCAATGACCCTACGGTTGATGATTTTGACCCTACGGTTCATGGGTTCTGTGACTGTAGCCATTGACAGTGAGACCCCAAATCAGACTCTGAGTTTTGAAAACTTTTCTAAACTAAGGGATTTCTTTTCTAATTGAAAGAGGACTCTATATGGAGAGTTTTCCTCTATATAAGGGACGTCCCTCAGCCCTTTTTCACTCTTTTAGAACATTAGCAAACCCTAGAGAAAGAGAAGGGAAGAGAAGGAAGAAAAGGAGAAGAAGAAAAGACTAAAGAGAGGATTTCCTGAGAAGAGATTGGCTCTCTATCATAGGCAAAGGTATGAACCTAATCTCTGGAGATGTAAACTCTATGGAATAAGACATCTAAGGAAGATAGGCAATATCAACTTATTATGATCCATGTGATTTCCTTGAGAAAATCCCAAGGAGAACCATGAGGAGTGAGTTTGATGATTAGGGTTGATAAGAAACTACTAATGATGGCCATAAGATGACCTTAGAATAAATCCATTGAAGAATAGAGGAATTAACCCAGAAAGAACTCGAATTACATGTAGTCTATGACCAGAATTCTCAAGGTTGCAGCTACGATCTAACAAAGCATGACCAGCAGGATCAGAGGATCGACCATAGGCATTCGGGAAGATTCAAGAATTATATAGTCGTAGCTACGGTCACACCATATGCGACCTTAGGATATCGATCGTAGGCAGTAAGTTTGATACAGTATGAGACCATAGGACCAATTAGACACCTATTAGTGCTCTGTTTCGATTTTCTACTACTATAACATGTTACATATGAACCCTAACTTAAATTCATATAACTTTTAGGTTGTTAAATCAATTCAAAGAGAATTTTAAGGCTTGGAAGGAGATTGAGTATTGCTAACAGGTGAGGGAACAAGTCCTAAACTAATTGGTTAATAACAAACTGTTTATTTTTATTGATTTCAATGTCATGATTGATTCTATGCTTGTATGCTTGTAATGTGCATCTCACATGTCATCCAATATTCTTGTTATTATTGTTCATGCATATTTAATTTCGTTTATTTATAACATGATGATGATGATGATGCTAGGAATAGGCATGTAAATGTATGTGTGTGGTTGGTGTATTGGATGCGAGTAGAACATCAGGGGGAGTACATGGCATGGCGGTCTTTGACCTCGTCACCCACTAACATCATCATATCGCCATTACCTTAGCAGAACTATTACGTCGTATGGCATCAGGGGAGGTGGTCTCGGACCTTGTGGTCTCTGACTCTGTCAGGGGGCCTTATCTCTATCTCTATGAACGTATTGAGGGATGCTGGGGTGAGGCCTTGGATACACTATTTGGCATTAGGATTGGTTAGTTGCGAGCCCAGTTTGCAAGCCCTCACCTGTAGGGGCTTACGTGTTTGTATGGGTAGGGCATCAGGAAAAGTGTTGGTGGTGTTTGATCCAGACATTTTAGCTCTATCTTTATTCCATGGTGGGTGCATATGAGACGACAATGGTGTTTGATCCACTGAGCGGATTCACACACTCGTATATAGAGGTGCAGGGGCCACCAAACCTTTCTATAGCACATTGAAAACTTAAAAATCAGACCAAAGATATGAATTGAATGCATGCATATGTTTGTTGCATTGTTCTATTTGCTCACTGAGCCATGATGTGTGCTCACCCTTTCGACGTCGAATATTTTAGTTGATGATGCAGGTCCTACTGTTGAAGAATATATGAATGCGTCGACGTATGGACACGTTGTTGCCATGGACGTAGAAGCTATTGAAGATGCGCATGATTCTTCATGCGAGTACAACCAGTGTATTTTTTTATTAGTTTAATCATATTTGATTAATGAAACATGTAATGGATTAATTATCTTTATGTCTTGAGTTTTAGAGATAATCGGATTAATTATTTATTATCATTGTTAGACACTCAGTTCATTATCTATAAAACTTTCATTTATTTGTCTATTACCTCTGAATATTATTGTGGAATATGTGTGTGGTTGGATATGGTGGTTACGACCTATACGAGATCTTGGTTGAACCGTTGGTTTATTGGCTAACCAGAATTGGGGTTTGACAACTTCGTATCAAAGCTTCTCAGGTTCTAACCATTGACTTAACTACTTCCACGTGAGTCATGAACTGAGTTAGGATAAAAAAATAATTAAAAACTATAATAAGAACATACCATAAGCACCTGTATTGTATGAGACATAAACTAAGAAAGAGGATAATACACATATGTAAATGGGGGATAATACACATATGTAAATGGAAAACTAATTATATATATATATATATATATATATATATATATATATATATATCCAAATGGGACTAAGACAAGATACATCCGTATCAGAGCACGGTCCATAAATCTGGACAGTTACTCTGTAAAATAAATGAGAAAAAGAAATAAATGATATCATGGAGCTAGGGGTGCTGGAGCAGGAGGTGCCTCATGATCTCTATCATAGTCCTCAGTATATATTCTCGTGAGCCAGGCCACCTGAGTCTAACTCGCTCGGAGACTAGCTGTCAGATCCACTACCTGCTGGTCTATAGAACGCTGGACATCTAGAAGCTCTCCTACTCTCCAATCAGTCACTCGCTGAGCCTCTCGAATCTCACGTAACAGCCCCATCATGTCATCTGGTGGTGGGCGTGAAGGGTCAGCTGAATGAAAAACCCGAGAAGGCCCAGCTCCAGTAGAATGTTATGGTGATGGGGGAGGGATGGCATCCACATCCATGTACATTCGATCATCATCCTCTTCATCATCACTCACGTGTGCCTCTGCTGTTGCTGCTGCTGCTGCCTTTGCATCTGCTGCTGCTACCTGAGTGAGAGGACGTCTCATAGCATTCCTCTCGTCATCACTCACCTATATCTCTCTCATGCCCATCCTACTGATGGCCTCCCAATCAAGGTCAACTAAGAAGGTGTCCTCAAAGATCCTCTCATCCACTAGTTCCACCTGTAGACGAGTGAGTAGGGTGGAGATCAGTCACCCATAGGGTAAATTATCTCTCGAGTCAGGCAACGTAGCTCCATGCATAGTCCGAAAAATAATATATGGGAGGCAGACTAGCTTCCTAGTACAGATACAGTATAGTAGATACGAAGTCAGCTGTGAGACCATCTCGTAGTGTCTGCCTTGGGAAATAAGATTATGCTGGATAATCTTACAATAGACTCATGGCTCTGGACGCAGGTTGACCGCTTTCATCTCCCAACGGTCATCCCAAAGAATTTGGTTATCTATTTCTGTATGCACCTGTGTAGACAGAAACTGTGGATCCCTATGGGCAAAGTAAACCAACTGACCATCATTTGAGATGCCTAGGAGATCAGCCAACTCCTGATAGTTGAAAGAGATCGGAACCCCTTTCACCCAGCTGGTGATCCGAAGCTCTCTAACCCTGTCCACATCCTCTAAGTTACCCTCTACCTAGATGACAGTAGAACTGCTTGACCAAGTCCGGGTGAGTGCAAGCCTCTTACAGAATCATTGGAAGCCAGCCCATATCACCAAACGCCCTTTCCACATCAAACAGGGCTAAATGGTCTAAGTTAACACATCTATCCCCTTCCACCTTCTTTCGATTAAATCAAGGGCATTGTGTTTCAGCTTCGATGGACCAAAATTGATGTGGGTCATGAACTCGAAGAACCTTAGTGCGAACCATGATAACTGCAAGAGAAGAAAATAAGAAAAACAAGTTGGATAAATTTAAATTTTGACAGCATAACGTTGTAGAATGGGAAAAAGCCTCACTTTTCACCCAAACATTTGGACAGGAGGACTTACATAGGTCACAAACCATCCTGCAAGGCTAATATAATCAAAAATTTAAACTAAGTAGGCCGAATTTGAAGAAATTTTGACAATTGGGAAAAACCCCAAAATCTAGGTCAAAAATGAGAATTTTTAAGTTTCTACTAAACTAACTGATGAAACTCAAATTTTCTTGAGGGCTTTCATCCATTGGGTAGCCAATAGTAATAATCACCAATAAAAATCAAATTTTTACGGTCAAAAAAATATTAATTTGAAGAAAACCATACAAATGGAGCAAAACCTTGGTATGAAAGCTTAAAAAGGAGAAAGAGTAGAGAACATACCTTGAGGAACGGAAGGAAGATTATCGATCGATGGAAAAATCACTAAGTTCGAACAGTTGATACTGTAGCAACTCAGTGATGGCGAGTTGAGTTGAGACCGTAGGAAGAAGAAAGGGAAATGAGAGGGAAAATCTCGAAAAAACAGGTTTTAAATTTGATTTTGAATCTTACGGTCGCACAATTCGACCAAAACCATTGACCGTATGATCAACCATAGGATCTTGGTAAGTTTCCAGGGATTTGATGGTCTCATCTATGGTCGCACAACATGCACTCGTAGGCCATCGACCGTATGACTAACTGTTGTCTGTATTTTGATTAAGTTTGAACTTTTGCCTATTAATTTTGTTCTTCTCTCGTCTTCCATTGTGAGACTAACCTAATACCACCACTCTATTTTGTCTCACATGTGTAGCTTTGCCAATAACACATCAATCAAGAGTTTAAATGGCTGGGCGTAGAGTAAGTAGAAGGAGACAAAATGCAAACCCTTCTCCACCACCTATGGAGACCAACGACAATGAAGGTCAACAAGGACATGAAGAAAATATTGGAGCTCAGAATGCTGCACTTTAGAATGTTCACACCCAGGCCAACCCAACCAACTTACCTGCACCACCTACGGATTTGGCTACTATGGTGATGAATTTGGCACAACAAATGCAGCGTATACAGCAAAAGCAAGCCAACATGCAAGCTGCTATGGGAATTGATTTCCTAGTTGCAAACACAACATCTCTACCTGCAGGACAAGCTAGTACGGCACCTGGTGGTAGCAACAATGTACCCCAAGCACTGCAAAACCAGCAGTACAAGGCCAAGTGTAAAACCCTGAAGCACCACAAGGCAGATATAACCAAGGTAATTATCAGTACCAACCACCTATGTATGGGGCATATGCACAGTATTAGCTTGATCACTCCAGACTGATTGAGCATTTGCTGAAGTTAAAACCAAAGGAATTCACAGGCAAACCATCAGATCCGTTGTGGCCAGCTCACTAGATCGATGAAATAGAAAGAAACTTTATGACGATGACTATAAATGAAGAAGAGAAGGTATTATGTGCCATATTATGTTGAAAGGTGACGCACACCACTGGTGGAAATCAACTAGAAGTTATCTGTTAACAAAGCACATCCAACTGACATGGGTTATTTATAAAGAAGCTTTTTTCGAGAAGTATTTTCCAAGGAGTTATAGTGATCAAATGGAAAAGGAGTTTCTGAGTCTGTATCAAGGACAGATGACTGTAGACGTATATCAACATCATTATGAAGAACTATTTTTCTTTGCTCCCTCTAACATGCAGGAGGAAAATACCAAAACCCGAAGGTTCGTTATGGGAGAAGAGAAGGAACGAGAAAAACTAAATTCTTCCTACTCGAACAAGAAGTCCTATAGTTAACAACTTTAGGGAAAGTGTCCGTGAGCATGTATTGGGATTAGATTATATAACAAAGCAGTGCAGATTGCTCGAGTACTGGAATCAAGCCAGAGGGAAAGTTATTTTTCTCAGAATAGAGGTATAAAGAGGTACAATGGAAACTCATACAACGGAGGGAACTCAAAGACATTTAAACCCTTTTGTACTCAAGGCTTCAATGCTGCAACCACGATTACTCTGACAGTCCAACCTCAACAGAAGCAAAGTAATGCTGGAGTCAAATGCTTCAATTGCGATCAAGTAGGACATTATTCAATAGAGTGTCCTAAGCCAAGGAAGCAGCTACAACAAGGAAAAGTTTATGCAGTTAATTCTGAGGATGCTGTCGCATCGCCTGATGTGGTCACATGTATGACCTGAACCTTTCGTTTTGTACTACCTTATGTGAGCATGTAGACTAAATTAAATAAAATCACAGGTATCGTACCTATTAATGGCTTACCCGCCAGAGTACTCTTTGACTCTGGAGCTACTCATTATTTTATATCTGTGTCATTTGGAAAGAAGTTAAATCTACCCCTTAGACCTTTAGACTGCAAACTGCTTGTACGATCACCAATGGAATTAGAAGTGGAACTAGACAAAGGTTATGGACCATGTCCAGTTCTTATCAGCGAGAAGATTTTGGATGCAACCTTAATCCAACTCGAGATGACAGACTTTGACGTTATCTTGGGAATGGATTGATTAGCTCAGCACTCCGTGAACCTATTATGTGCGAAAAAGAAACTGACATTTAAAGATAAGGAAGGAGCAGAGTTTAGTTTTGCGGGAACAACTTTCCCGTAAATAAAAACTCATTCTCTCTGCATTAAAGGCTAGAAAATGCCTCAAGAAAGGAGGAATTGGGTATCTAGTATCCGTGGTCGACATCACCAAGAAAGCACCATGAATGGAGGATATTGAAGTTATGCGTGAATTTTTGGATGTATTTCCTGAGAAACTACCAGGACTACCACCTGATCGAGCAATAGAGTTCATTATAGATCTCATACCCGGAGCCGTACCAGTATCGAAAGCACACTATCAAATGGCGCCTATTGAACTGAAGAAACTGAAGGTACAATTACAGGAGTTACTGGATAAGGGTTATATTAGACCCAACATATCACCATGGGGAGCGCCAAATATTGTTTGTGAAAAAAAAGGATGGTAGCATTCGACTGTGTATAGATTATCGGGAATTGAATAAGCTTACAATCAAGAATTGATACCCATTGCCTTGGATCGATGACTTGTTTGATTAGTTGCAAGGTGCCAAAATGTTCTTCAAAATTGATCTTCAGTTAGGATACCATTAGTTGAAGATTAAGGAAGGTGATATTCCAAAGACAACATTCAGAACCAGATATGGACATCATGAATTTTTAGTTATGTCTTTTGGATTGACTAATGCACCTGCAACTTTTATGGAACTCATGAATCGAATATTTCATGATATGTTGGATACGTCAGTTATTGTATTTATTGATGACATACTAGTCTACTCCTAGGACAAAGAAACTCATATCACAAATCTAAGAGCCACTTTGCAACGACTAAGAAAAGAGAACCTTTACGCTAAATTTACTAAGTGTGAATTCTTGTTAAATGAAGTCGCTTTCTTAGGCCATGTTGTAAGATCTGTATCGAACTAACCCAGTCTTATCACCTTGAACCAGGTGTAAGCACCCCATTTTTGTCACCCTCGGCATAAGTGAACCAATATGGCAGGTTTCTGACCTTTAACCCAAAGATTTGTAATTCTCCACTGATCCCCATAGTAGGGTCATGGGCTATTATCTGCATAGATGCATAGGTCATGAAATTATCTTCGAAACGAGACCAGAATTGCTCAATTCCGGTATCAAATGAGGAAGATACAACCATTTTAGTCGGATGATACATATAAGGGAGGTTTCTAAAATTATCATAAATAATCCTAGGGGCTTTCATGCAAATTATCGTAAGTTGGATTGTTTGAATTTCAAATCATCATATCTTGATCATCCGACATCGGATTCAGATGGTTCAAAGACCATTATTCTTCATTCATGATGTTCTACAAAGTGGACATAAAAAATCCCGGGTAGAAGTCACCAGTGGGTCCCATGCAAACTTGCATGCAAAATGATCGTCAAAACTTCAAAGCTTCATATCTTTCCCGTTCTACATCGGATTCAGGTGATTTCAGTCTCATTATGTTCCATTTTTAGTGCTCTACAAAGTGGACGTAAAATATTTTCGGTAAAAGCCTCTGAAGGATCTCATGCAGAATGGTCAGCCAAATTATCGATAATTGGTCCGCTTAAACTTCAAAAATTCATAAGTTGACCATTTTACTTCCAAATGAGGTGATTCAAGTTCCTATATTCCTCATTTTTAATGTTCTACAAAATGAACGCAAAAAATTTGGAATAGAGGCCATCAAAAAATTCCATGCGGGATAACAGCGGGAACGACCCGTGAAATGACAAGGAGAAGAAATCCAGTTAATTCCAATCGGCCCAAGTCAACTCAGTTCAAACCAGTTTTGGTCCAACCTAGCTCAACCCATATCAGTTGTCAACCTAAGTCAATCTCAACCCATTTCGAATCAGTTCATCTATGTGCACGATATTATATATATATATATATATGTATATGTATGTATATGTTTGTATGTTATTAAATATATGTGTATATATGTATATAATATATATTATTGTATGTAAATGATAATCTAAAAGATTTTGAGAAGAAAAAGGAAAGAGGGGAGAGAGAAACGTGAAAGTGAAGGGGGGATTTTGGTTTTAGAGATAATCCAAAAGATTTGAAAAAAAAAAGGAAAGAGGGGAGAAAAAAAACGTGGAAGAGAAAGGGATTTAGGGTTTTGAGATAATCCAAAAGATTTTGAGAAGAAAAAGGAAAGAGGGGAGAGAAAAAATGTGGAAGAGAAAGGGATTTAGGGTTTGGAGATAATCCAAAAAGATTTTGAGAAGAAAAGGAAAGAGGGGAGAGAGAAAACGTGAAAGAGAAGGGGATTTAGGGTTTTGAGATAATCCAAAAGATTTTTTGAGGAAAAAAGGAAAGAGGGGAGAGAAAAAACGTGGAAGAGAAGGGGATTTAGGGTTTTGAGATAATCCAAAAGATTTTGAGAAGAAAAGGAAAGAGGGGAGAGAGAAAACGTGAAAGAGAAGGGGATTTAGGGTTTTGAGATAATCCAAAAGATCTTGAGAAGAAAAAAGGAAAAGAGGAATAAAAGAAAAAAAAAAGAAAAAAAGGGGAAAAGATTCCCCTTCACGTTTTCTAGAAAGAACGGAAAGAGAGGAGGAGAAAGAAAGAAAGAAAAGGAAGGAAAGAAAAAGGAAAAAAATATTTTTAGAAAAAGGATCTTCTAGAAAATGAGTGAAAAATTATTGAGGAGGATCCTCTTTTCCAGAGCAGAGGGAGAGGGAAACGTGGGTGAGGGAGAGAAACGTGAGTGAGAGAGAGAAAACGTGAGAGAGGAAGAAAGAAAGAGAGAGAAAAGAGAAAAGAAAGAAAAGAGAAGAAAAAAGAGAAGAAGAGAAGAGAAAGAAAGAAGAAGAGAGGATAAGGAGGATTCACATTCAAAGGGGATTGATACAACCCCAATCACCCTTCATCAACGGTTTCGCTCGATTTGAGCCCAAGGTTAGTACTCTAAACAAATTTAGAGGTCGTTATAATGCCCGAATGCCAATTTTGCTTGAAAAGGCTAATTTTCATGAAATCTCAATCATGAATGCTCTATTACATGTTTGTTAATGTTAGGATGCCTATGTCTAACATTTTTCATGAATGATAATTTGTCTAAGCTATTCAATGATGAATTTTTATTGATATACAATGATGTTTGATGTTTTTTGTAAAATTTCAAAAAGTGATTTTCTGATCTGAAAATTCCAGATTTAGGGTTCAAACTTAGGACGTACATCATATGTATTTTTTCTAAGATTTTGAAGCCCAAAATTTTATGGGAGTCTCTCTGATATGATAGAAGACTACCCTAAAAATTTCGTTCCATTTGGAATTGGGGAAATATATCAAACAATTTGTCTTTGACATTGCTATTTTTCTCGGATGTAATGCAATCCTCCATCGGAAAGTCTCTAGACAAAGGCCTTATGGCCATAATCAGAAAATCCACTTAACATGAACTTTTTATACATGAAAGTATTCTAAAAAATGGCATTGGTTTCATATTTTTTCCATTTTTTGTTGAATTGATATCAATTTTTAAGTGCATAGAGCTTTGATTTCAGATCTATCATGATGTGCTGATTTGCATGATTGAAAAGAGTCATTTTTCACAAAGAAAATATACTGTTTTAACTTGTTTTTCTTAATGAAATTTTAGATAAGATAGTTATCTACATAGACATATGTCTGTATTTAATTTTCATTAAGAATAGAATTTTATTTGAATTTATGGTGCAACTGGTCAAAAATCTGGAACAGACCTGACCAGTGTATTTGCCTGTACTTGGGGAATGTTTTCGACCTGCCTATGGTCTCTTTTAGGAATAGTTTCTTTGAGACAAAATGTTGGCCTCTGAGTCTTCTTTCCAGGGATATCTTTTAAGAATTTTTTGAGTAAGTACAGTGCCCTATGTGCCCATTTTGGTCCAGCCTGACAAAGCTGTCATCTTGCTGCGTGTTCCATCATGTTTTGATTGATTCTCATATGCTTTGGTTGTTTCTCACATGCCATATTTGATGCTATGCTATGTTCGGATGCTCGTATGCATACACTGCCATATTGGAATGATCACATTGCCATAATTGAAATAATCACATTGCCATGATTGGAATGATACACATGTTTATTGCAATATTTGTCCGCTACACTTGCTCACATGCTATATTAAATGCTTATTGTCACAATTAGGGTAGAAAACCTAAAAAATGGAAAGAAAATAACATTTAGGGTAGAAAACCCAAGATGGAAATAAAATAACAATTAGGGTAGAAAACCTAAAATGGAAAGAATGTAACAATTAGGGTAGAAAACCCAAAATAGAAAGAAAGTAATAATTAGGGTAGAAAACCCAAAATAGAATAAAATAATAATTAGGGTAGAAAACCCTAAAAAATTGAAAGAAAGTAACAGTTAGGGTAGAAAAATCCTAAAAAAAAATGGAAATAAAATAATAATTAGGGTAGAAAACCCTAAAATGGAAAGAATGTAACAATTATGGTAGAAAACCCTAAAAAATGAAAATAATTAGGGTAGAAAACAATGGAAAGAAAGTAAGTTAGGGTAGAAAAACCTAAAAATGAAAATAAAATAATAATTAGGGTAGAAAACCTAAAATGGAAAGAATGTAACAATTAGGGTATAAACCCTAAAAATAGAAATAAAATAATAATTAGGGTATAAAACCCTAAAATGGAAAGAAAGTAACATTTAGGGTAGAAAACCCTAAGATGGAAAGAAAATAATAATTAGGGTAGAAAACCTAAAATGGAAAGAATTACAATTAGGGTAGAAAACCCTAAAAAATGAAAATAAAATAACAATTAGGGTAGAAAACCCTAAAATAGAAAGAATGTAACAATTAGGGTAGAAAACCATAAAAATAGAAAAAAAATAATAATTAGGGTATAAAACCTAAAATGGAAAGAAAGTAACATTTAGGGTAGAAAACCTAAAATGGAAAGAAAGTAACATTTAGGGTAGAAAACCCTAAGATGGAAAGAAAATAGCAATTAGGGTAGAAAACCTAAAATGGAAAGAAAATAAAAATTAGGGTAGAAAATCCTAAAAATGGAAAGAAAATAACAATTAGGGTAGAAAACCTAAAAATGGAAAGAAAATAATTAGGGTAGAAAACCCAAAAAGGAAAGAAAATAATTAGGGTAGAAAACCCAAATAGAAAGAAAATAACAATTAGGGTAGAGAATCCTAAAAAATGGAAAGAAAATAGCAATTAGGGTAGAAAACCCTAAAAAATGGAAATAAAATTACAATTAGGGTAGAAAACCCCAAAATGGAAAGAAAGTAGCAATTAGGGTAGAAAATCCTAAAATGAAAAGAAAATAACAATTAGGGTAGAAAATCCTAAATATGGAAAGATAATGGCAATTAGGGTCTTGCCATGCTTAGAAGATAGCCTACTAGATCATGCCATATAGGCTCTTGCCTTATTTGCAATACATGCCATATTTGAAAGATTTTTAAACAATCTTATCTGTATGTGAATTTCTTGTCATAAATGTTTTATGTGCCATATTTAGATAGAATATTCTATTTTTTTTGGTAATAATTTATTTTATGCAACACCCTAGTCAAGCGCCATATCGCACACTTCTAGAAGACAATCTAGGCGTGGGGACGTGCATTTAGGCACCCACATTCTTGGGAAGGGCATAATGGGAATAATAAAACCTTAATAAAGAAAGAGAATTCTTTGCCAAACCTTCCAAAATTAGAATTCAGAATGAAAAGGGTAATTTAGGAAGATTTGCCCCTCGGCAAACCCTAAACCTAGAATAGGTTCTAAACCCTAAACCTAGAATAGGTTCTAAACCCTAAACCTAGAATAGGTTCTCAATCATTAACCTAAAAGGGGTTATCCAAACCTTAGTCCACTTGGACTATCCATAGATCCTCTAGGATACTTACCCACATTTTGACCCAAATAGGGTTATCCATCCCGAACTACGCGGATTCTGATTCCTAGGGCAAACCTTAGGATACGTAGGCTATTTGGGAGAAACCCGAATTCGGATCCACACATTTTGTCCACTCGAACTATCCATAGATCCACTAGGATATCCATTCCCATTTCAACCCAGATCCCGAACTACGCGGATTCTGATTCCTAGGGCAAACCCTAGGATACGTAGGCTATTTGGGAGAAACCCAAATTCGGATCCACACCTTAGTCCACTTGGACTATCCATAGATCCACTAGGATATTTACCTTAGTCCACTCGGACTATCCATAGATCCACTAGGATACCCCCCATATTTTAACCCAAAAAGGGTTATCCAAATCATTAGTCCACTTGGACTATCCATAGATTCACTAGGATATTTATTCACACCTTAGTCCACTTGGACTATCCATAGATCCACTAGGATATTTATCCACATTTTGACCCACATAGGGTTATCCACATTCCAACCCAGAATGGGTTATCCATATTTCAACCCAAATAGGGTTATTCTTAGATCCACTAGGACTATCTATCAGTCCACATGGACTATCCAGATCCTAACCCATAGGATTTCTCAACCTTTCAAGCATAAATTTCAACTTGAACAAAGAACTTAATCATGCACAAGCATAAATCACATCCATAAACTTTAATCACACCTGAACTACGATGGTGAACCTGATTTTCGGAATAATTCCGTGATACGTAGGCAATCTGATGGATACAGATTCGGTTCAATGATATCAAACCACTTGGTTTGGTTTAATTTAATAAATAGAGTCTAGCATAGGAAAGGTATAGGAAACCGATTTCGATCGGGCGGTTTGAGTGCCTAACCCCTTCCCATAACCGTAACCTGACACTTACCCAATCTCTGTTGGACCAGAATTCCAATCTAAGGGTCATGAGTCAATCGAAGTTTTACCTTGGGGTGAGATTTCACATTTCTAAGGTCCTAGACCTAAATCTAGGTGGCGACTTCAAAAGATTTTCCATCTTTGTCCTCACACCAGGTCTACCCATCATGGTCGAGCCAAATGGAACAAGTGCGTGAGGAAGATCGCGATCCAAGGTATTAAACTGACCCAAAAATACTAAAATAAGGGGGAGGGTCGCATACCCAGCAAGGCTGGGTCGGACCCCCCCAGTATACAAGTTAGACCCTGAGTTTTTAACCGGGGGTCAAACATTTTAGAACCAGGGGTCGACGGGATCTCCGACTCCCTCATCGACCCCCAATCTGCCGACAGAAATCGTGAATTAGGAACTTTTTAAATTTCAATGGGATTCTTTCCTAATCTCAATGGGACATATTTTGGGAGTTTCTACTCTATAAATAGGATGTCCCTAAGCCTCTTTCGCTCCTTTTAGAACCCTAATTGGATTAAGAGAAAGAGAAGAGAAGGAAAAGAGAAAGAGAAGAGAAGGAAAGTGGAGAAGAAGATCAAAGAGAAGGCTTCAGAGAAACCAGCCTAATTCTCAGGTATGGATACTATCTCCATGTAATTCTAAGACCTTAGAGTTGATAGTGAAGAGGGAATGATCTAAGAGAAACCCAAATCATCCATCCATGGTTAGGTTTTCATGAAAAACCATGGGGAAGATCATAGAAACCATGTAGGTGAATAAACTATGGTTCTAAGCCATGGAACATGTACGTAATGGATTGTGGAAGCAAGCCATAGGACCCAAACACGAAGGAATGGACTGTAGGATAAAAATTTGACTAAACCCACAGGGGGTCGCACGGGGGGTCGATGGCCAATGGACCCTACCAGACCCTAACAATCGACCCCCAGTGTTCGGGAAGTCCAGAATCTGGGTGGTAGCACCCAGGGTCGATGGAACCTCCGACCCTGGCATCGACCCCTAGTTAACAGCATGCTTTTAAAAATCAAAATTAATTCTAATTAAATTCTATCGACTTGATTAGGTCTTCTAGTGATATAATATTGATATTTAGTTGATTCTTAAAGCTTGAAAGAGGATCTACGGTCAAGCAAAGGTGAGGGAACAAGACCTAAACTAATTGGTTAATAATAAACTGTATTCTTGAGTCTAATGCCATGATTGATTCTATGCGTGTATGCTTGTTATGTGTATTCAACATGTCATCCAATATTTCTATTATTACTGTTCATGCATATTTAAATTATTGTTTATAACATGATGATGATGATGATGATAGGAATAGGCATGTGGATGTATGTGTGTGGTTGGTGTGCTTGATGCGAGCAAGTATCAGGAGGGTGTCATAGGCTGGGCCTCAGCACTCTAGCTCTATCTCCAACTCAGTTCTTAACCACTGACATCATCGTATCGCCATTACCTTAGCAGAACTATTACGTCGTAGGGTATGAGGGGAGGTGGTCTCGGATCGTGTAGTCTCAGATTCTGCTGGGGGGCCTTAGCCCTATCTCTATGGACATATTGAGGGATGCTGGGGTGAGGCCTTGGATACACTGATTGGCATTAGGATTGGTTAGTTACGAGCTCAGTTTGTGACCCCTGGCCAGCAGGGGCTTACGTGTTGGTATGGGCAACTGGTACAGCAATAAACTTAACCTTTGTGCGTACATTGTCCATGGTGGGTGCATGTGGGACGACAATAAACGTTACCTTTGGGTGGCTTCACACACTCGTGTATAGAGGTGCGGCGTCAATAAACGTAACCTTTGGCCACCTATCCTTTCTATAGCACATTGCAAACTTATTTACCAGACCAAAGATATGAATTGAATGCATGCATATGTTTGTTGTATTATTTTGTTTGCTCATTGAGCCATGATATGTTCTCACCCTCTAGATGTCAAATATTTTTAGTTGATGATGCAGGTACTACGATCGAAGATTACATGAGTGCTCCGGTGTACACGCGTGTTGCTGCAATGGAAGCCGAAGACTTAGTGGATACGCATGACTCTTCATGCGAGTGCAACTCATGCGCATTCGATTAGATTTTTGTTTGAATTATTAAAGGGATGTAATTGATACTTTATTTATTTATGTCTCAGTTAATACAATAATTACTTGATATTTTATTATGGTTATCACAGTTAGATTTCTCGGTTCATTTACTATAAGACTTCCGCTATTGTGTATTTATTCTGATTATGGTTGTGGATGTGTATGGTTTTTATTTTTAATTGACACAGCCTATTAGAGATCCTGGTTGAACCATTGGTTTATTAACGGTTTATCACACCGTTCTGAATGGTGCAGAATTGGGGTGTGACAACTTGGTATCAGAGCATCTCAGGCCCTGTCTGTGAAACCCGTATACTTCCACAAAAGGTCATGAACTGAGATAGGATAAAAATTTAAAAGATGTAATAATAACACACTATAAGCATCTGTGTTGTTTGAGAAAGAACTGAAAGAGAATAATGCATCTATTAAATGAGAAACAAATTTTTATATACAACCAAAGGGAGAACAAACATTTATATATATATATATATATATATATGATTAAAGCAGAGTACAGTCCAAAGCAGAGTACAGTCCACAGTCCGGGCAGTTACTCTGAAGTACAAAAAGAAAGATAATAGAAATACATCAAGAAGCTGGAGGTGATGGGGGAGGCCTCACGGTCTCTATCATAGTCCTCAGCATAGACTCTAGTCAACCAAGCTCTCTGAGTCTGGGTCGTCTGGAGACTAGCTGTGAGATCAGCCACCCGCTGGTCAGTCACACGCTGAGCATCCCTAAGCTCTCCCACCCGCTGATCCGACATGTGCTGAGCAGCTAGAAGCTCTCCCACCCGCTGATCCGACACGTGCTGAGCAACCAGAAGCTCTCCCACCCACTGATCAGACAAGCGCTGAGCCTCTAGAAGCTCACCCATCCTCAAGTCAGACATACGCTGAGCCTCTCGAATCTCATGCAAGATCCCCATCATGTCACCAGAAGGTGCATACGAAGGACCAACTGCATGCGAAGGACCAGCTGAAGAAGACGGACCAGCTCCTGTAGTATGAGTAGGTGATGGAGGAGGTATGGCATCTACATCCATGTATAGCCGATCGTCATCATCCCCATGAACCCCTACTCCAGCGGCTACTGCTGCTGCTGCCTCAGCGTTAGCCATCTCCACTCGAGTGCGAGGGTGCACCATCGCGTTCCTCTCCTTATCGCTGACCTGGGCATCCCGCATGCCCATCTTGCAGATGGCCTCCCAATCCAGAGGCGATGAGATGGATTTCTCCTAAATCTTCTCATCCAACAAATCAACCCCCAGGCGGGTAAGAAATGTAGTGATCATGCGTCCATAAGAAAGGTTACCAGTGTGACTGGGTAACGTGGCACTGATCATCGTCCGCATGATGATATAGGGAAGGCAGACGGGCTGCCTAGTGCATATGCAGTACAACAGATACTGGGTCAACTGGGAGACCCTCTCATAATGACCACTCTGCGGTATCAGGTTATGCTGAATGATCTTGCAGTATATCCGTGGATTTGAATGCAGATAACTCGCTTTCATCTCCCAGCGATCAGGTCTGATGAGCTGACGATCGATCTCAGCCCTCATCTGTAATGAAAAGAACTGGGGCTCTCCAGGAGCACAGAACACCAAGGGGCCATCATAAGAAATGCCCAACAAGTCGGCCAGCTGCCGATAATCGAATGAAACATCAACCCCCTTGACGTAGTTGGTGATCCGAAGCTCACCACCTCTCTCAACATCTTTGTAATCCCCCACCACTTGAATATTACAGTAGAACTGACGTACCAAGTCAGGACGGGTACAGGCATCATAGGTGATGACAGGAAGCCATCCCATATCGCCAAAGGCCCCCTCTACATTGAACAAGGCCAAGCTAGCCAAGTCTACTTTGTGGCCTCCCTCTACTTTCTTGCGAGCGTAGTGGGCATACTGCGTCTCGGCTTCATTGGAACAAAAGTGAAGACGGTCGCGAACCCTAGGTACCTTGGTACGAGCCATAGTATCTGCAAATAGCAAAGAGAAGCAGTTATTGGGTTAACAAAGATGAAAAATCTAAAAATTTCGACATAATAACGACGTAAATGGGTCAAAAGCCTCACTTTCCACCCATACACATGGGCAGCAGGACTTACATAAATCCTAAACTATCCTGTAAGACTCATACAGTCAAAAATTTTAGCTAATGAGATTGAATTGGAAGAAATTTCAAGAAATTCAAAATCTCGACAAAATTAGGGCAAAAAGAGTAAATTTCGAGTTTCTCGATAACCAACTGATGAAACTCAAATATTTTTGAGGGCTTTCGTTCCTCGAGTCACCAACAACAAAAGCCCCAATAAAAATCAAATTTTTACGATTAGAAAAAGTTAAATTTGAAAAATATGAGATATACGAGCAAAAACCTAGGTAAGGAAACCTAAAAACATGAAAATGTAGAAGATATACCTGTAACGGAGGTGTAGACGACGAAACAAGAAGTGCAAACCACCAACGGATCAGAGTTGTCACTGTAGCAACTCAGAGGGATGAGACGAGTCGAAACAGAGATGAAAGAATGGGAAATGGACTTTGAATCGGAACTTAAAAATCTGATTTTTAGTTCGGGGGTCGAAAAATTCGACTAAAACAATCGACCCACCCATCGACCCCCGCATCGACCCTTGGCTCTCGGGAATCTGACATAGAACCAGGGGTCGCACCCTGGGTCGGACATCCTCCGACCCCCCCATCGACCCCCAGCTCTCGGGAAGAATGGGTGATTTTCCAGGGTCGCATACTGAGGGTCGGACACCCATCGACCCCCACCATCGACCCTACAATGAAAATACAGCATTTTCGATAGAATGATCTGAAAAATTTTGAAATTTGCATTTGTTAGTGGTTTTAAAATATGGGAATGAAGTATTTAATGATTGTCTCTCGTGTTCAATGATTTTCAGGCAATCCCACTATCAGATTAATTAATGGCGGGACGCAGAGTAACCAGACAGAGCCGTAACTCTATTCCATCACCACCACCTGTGGGGGAGGATAGCCAGACACACCCAGAAACACAGGGGAACGCAAACACGGCACCGTCCGTCATGAATGGGCAGACAAATCCTACAAATCTGCCAGCTCCACCTACAGACTTGGCCATAGTCGTAATGAACTTGGCCCAACAGCTGCAACAAATGCAACAGGCACAGGCTACTATACAAGATGCCATAGGCATAACTCCTCCAGCTGCACAGACTCCTCCAATGCCAGCAAGACAGGCAAGCACAGCACCAGGGGGAAGTAACTCAGTACCCCACGCACCTCAGACTCCCACCATGCAGCCTCCAATACAAAATCCAGAGATAGCTCCAGGTGGATATCAATACCAACCACCTATGAATGGAGTGTATGTTCCGCAACAACTAGACCACTCCAGATTGGTGCAGCATTTTCTGAAACTGAAGCCCAGAGAATTTAATGGCAAGCAAGCAGATCCTTTATGGCCGGCATACTGGGTTGACGAAATGGAAAGAAACTTTATGACGATGATATTAAATGAAGAAGAAAAAGTGTTGTGTGCCACCTTTATGTTTAAAGGAGATGCACACCATTGGTGGAGGTCTACCAGGACATATTTACTTACAAAGCACGCCCAACTGACTTGGGATATTTATAAAGAGGCGTTCTCTGAGAAGTACTTTCTGAGAAGTTTCAGAGATTCTATGGAAAGAGAGTTCTTGAGTTTATATCAGGAGCAGATGACCGTGGATGCGTATCAACAGCGTTATGAAGAGCTGTTCTTCTTTGCACCCACCAGTATGCAGGAGGAAAACACCAAGACCCGAAGGTTCGTCATGGGACTTAGGGGAAGCATCCGCGAGCATGTTCTGGGACATGAAAAGAAAATCTATAATGAAGCGGCACAAATTGCTCGAGTTATAGAATCGAGCCAGAAGGAGAGTTATTTCATGCAAAACAGAGCTATAAAAAGGCCAGCTGTAAATTCTTATAATGGAGGGAATAACAAGACATTCAAACCCTTCCGTGCTCAAGGCTTTAATGCTGCAGCCAAGACTACCCCTGTAGCTCCACAGCAACCAAAGCCAATTACTTAAGGGATAAAATGTTTTAACTGCAACCAAGTGGGACATATAGCAAGGGAATGTCCTAAGCCCAAGAAACAGCTACATCAAGGACGAGTTTACGCGGTTACATCTGAGGATGCTGCCGCATCGCCTGATGTGGTCACACGTATGACTTAAATTTTTAGTTAGTTGTATTACATTGTATGAGCATGTAGACTAAACTAAAACAAATCACAGGTATCGTACCTATTAATGGCATTCCCGCCAGAGTACTCTTTGATTCAGGAGCTACTCATTCCTTTATATCTATGACATTTGGAAAGAAGTTAAATCTATCCCTTAAATCGTTAGACTGCAAACTACTTGTACGATCACCTATGGGATTAGAAGTGGAGTTAGAAAAAGATTATGGACCATGTCCAGTTCTTATTGATGAAAAGACCCTGGATGCAACCTTGATCCAACTTGAGATGGCAGATTTTGACGTCATCTTGGGAATGGACTGGTTAGTTCGGCATTCTGCTAACTTATTGTGTGCCGAAAAGAAGCTGACATTTAAAGACAAGGAAGGACTAGAGTTCAGTTTTTCAGGAACCAAACTTCCCCGTAAACGAAAGCTCATACTCTCCGCGCTAAAGGCTAAGAAGTGCCTTGAGAAAGGAGCAGTCGAGTATTTAGTATATGTGGTCGACCTTACCAAAAAAGCACCACAGATGGAGGATATTGATGTCATGCGTGACTTTCCAGACATATTTTCTGAAGAACTACCAGGATTACCACCCGACCAAGTCACAGAGTTTGTTATATGTTTTATACCTGGAGCCGCACCAGTATCGAAAGCACCTTATCAAATGGCTCCTACTGAACTAAAAGAATTGAAAGTAAAACTACAAGAATTGCTGGACAAGGGTTACATTCGCCCTAGCATATCACCATGGGGAGCGCCAGTATTATTCGTGAAGAAGAAGGACGGTAGCGTTCGATTGTGTATAGACAACCGAGAACTGAATAAACTTACAATCAAGAATCGATATCCATTGCCTCGGATCGATGACCTATTCGATCAGTTGCAAGGTGCCAAAGTGTTCTCCAAGATCGATCTTCGGTCAAGCTACCATCAGCTGAAGATTAAGGACGGTGATATTCCCAAGACAGCATTCAGGACCAGATATGGACATTATGAATTCTTGGTTATGTCTTTTGGATTGATAAAACGCACCAGCAACTTTTATGGAACTTATGAACTGGGTTTTCCACGACATGTTGGATACGTCGGTTATTGTATTCATTGATGATATATTGGTCTACTCCTAAGACGAGAAAACTCATATTAAGAATCTAAACACCGCTCTACAACGACTACGGAAGGAGAACATCTACGCCAAATTTTCAAAGTGTGAGTTTTGGCTAAAGGAAGTCGCATTTCTAGGCCATGTAGTATCCGCTGAAGGAATTAAAGTGGATCCCAGCAAAATCGAGGCTATTGTAAAGTGGAAAGCACTGAAGAGCGTTGTAGAAATTAAAAGTTTCTTGGGTCTAGCTGGGTATTATCGACGATTTGTGGAAGACTATTCCCGAATTGCCGTACCTCTTACCAGTTTGACTAAGAAGGGCAAGAAGTTTGTTTGGATGGATAAATGCGAGAAGAGTTTCCAAACCTTGAAGGCTAGATTGATATCAGCTCCAATCTTGACCATCCCGATTCCAGGACAATCATTTATCTTGTACACCGATGCATCAGGACTGGGATTAGGATGTGTACTTATGCAAGGAGAACAAGTAATTGCATATGCCTCAAGACAACTGAAGACACATGAAAAGAACTACCCCACTCATGATTTGGAACTAGCGGTAGTAGTACATGCTGTCAAAATATGGAGACATTATCTGTACGGGGAGAAGTTTCAGATTAAATCAGACCATAAAAGTCTTACTTACTTATTTAATCAGAAGGAGCTGAATATGAGACAAAGAAGATGGCTGGAACTATTGAAAGACTATGACTGTGATATCCAGTATCATCCGGGGAAAGCTAATGTAGTAGCCGATGTGTTGAGTAAAAAGGCAATGATAAAATCTCAGGGGGAGGTTAGCACAACTGCCGCAATGTGTACTACCAGAAAGGTATTCAAGCACGGTAATGAGCAGTTTGTGATAGATGCACCAGATGGATCAGCCAACCAAGGGTTTATTCATCGGTTTTCAAACATGTTCGCCGCATTGAAGATTATACCGGATATAATTGATGAAGTAAAGACAGCTATCAAATCAGACCCTTACCTAAGAACGGTACAAGAGGACATCGATAAAGGTAGGACTAACCCTGAGTTCACCTTGGACGAAGAAAAGGTACTGAAGTACAAAGGAAGAATATGTGTACCCAAAACAGAAAGCTTGGACATTAGACACCGATTGATGAAAGAAGCCCATACCACCATCTATTCGATACATCCTGGAAGTACAAAAATGTATCATGATCTAAAGAAATTATATTGGTGGAGATGAATGAAAGCAGATGTAGCTAAGTTCGTGTCTCAATGCCTAAATTGTTAGAAAGTAAAGGCTGAACGACAAAGACCGACAGGACTGTTATAGTCATTACCGGAACCAGCATGAAAATGGGACTGCATCACTATGGACTTTGTCACAGGACTAACATTGACGCCTCGAGTAGTTGACGCAATTTTGGTGATTGTAGACCGCCTGACTAAAACAGTTCGCTTTATACCTATACGACCTCAGTATACATTGGAGAGGTTAGCTAAGCTGTATGTGGATAACATTGTGCAATTTGACGGTGTACCTGAAACCATTGTGTCCGATAGAGATCCATGATTTTACTTCAAAGTTTTGAGAAGGATTGCAAAAGGCTATGGGTACAACACTGATGTTTAGTACCACATTCCATCCGCAGACAGACGGACAGTCAGAGCGTACAATTTAGATTCTAGAAGATATGCTTCAAGCATGTGTAATTGATTTTAAAGGATCATGGGATGAAAAGTTACCATTGATTGTGTTCGCTTATAACAATAGCTATCAGGCTACTATATAGATGTCACCCTATGAAGCATTGTATGGCAGAAAGTGTCGAACTCCTTTGTTTTGGAATGAAGTGGGGGAACGTAGTATTGTTGGACCAAAATTTGTTAAAGAGACTTGTTGAGTGGTCGACATTATCAAAGAAAGAGTGAGAACAGCTCAAAATCGTCAGAAGCAATATGTAGATACTCGACGCCGAGACCTTGAATTCGTCGTGGGTGATAAAGTATTCTTAAAAGTATCGCCTATGTGAGGATTGAAACGGTTCGAACAGAAAGGGAAGCTAAGTCCAAGATATGTCGGTCCATATGAGATTCTAGCTAAGCATGGAAAAGTGGTTTACCAGTTAGCACTACCACCATCTATGTCAAGTGTGCATGACGTATTTCATATTTCCTTGTTGAAGAAGTATGTCAAGGATCCGACGCACGTGTTGACAATGGACTTACCTGATTTGACTGAAGATTTGACATTTGAAGTAGCACCAACTGAAATCTCTAGTCATACGACTACGCAACTGGGATATCTATTATGTTAAGGTCACCTGGAGAAGTAGAGATATCGAAGAAATCACATGGGAAGAAGATAATGCTATGCGAAAGCAATACCCTCATTTATTTAACTCGGAAGGTATGTACAATTTCAAGGACAAAATTTTTATAAGTAGGGGGGAGTTGTAAGACCTGTATCGAACTAACCCGGTCTTACCACCTTGAACCAGGTCTACCCATCATGGTCGAGCCAAATGGATCAAGTGTGTGAGGGAGATCGCGATCCCAAGTATTAAACTGACCTAAAAACACTAAAATAAGGGGGAGGGTCGCATACCCACCAAGGCAGGGTCGGACCTCCCCACTATAAAAGTCCGACCCTGAGTTTTTAACCGGGGGTCGGACATTTTAGAACTAGGGGTCGACGGGATCTCCGACCCCCTCATCGACCCCCAGTCTACCGACAGAAACTGTGAATTAGGAACTTTCCAAATTTCAATGGGATTCTTTCCTAATCTCAATGAGACTTATTTTAGGAGTTTCTACTCTATAAATAGGACGTCCCTAAGCCTCTTTCACTCCTTTTAGAACCCTAATTGGATTGAGAGAAAGAGAAGAGAAAGAGAAGAGAAAGAGAATAGAAAGAGAAGAGAAGGAAAGTGGAGAAGAAGATCAAAGAGAAGGCTTCAGAGAAACCAGCCTAATTCTCAGGTATGGATACTATCTCCATGTAATTCTAAGACCTTAGAGTAGATAGTGAAGAGGGAATGATCTAGGAGAAACCCAAATCATCCATCCATGGTTAGGTTTTCATGAAAAACCATGGGGGAGATCATAAAAACCATGTAGGTGAATAAACTATGGTTCTAAGCCATGGAACATGTATGTAATGGATTGTGGAAGCAAGCCATAGGACCCAAACACGAAGGAATGGACTGTAGGATGAAAATTTGACTAAACCCACTGGGGGTCGCACGGGGGGTGTCACACCCCAATTCTGCACTATTCAGAATGGTGTGATGAACCGCTAACAAACCAACGGTTCAACCAGGATCTCGAGTAGGCTATATCTGTGTTATCTAAACTCCATACATCCACCTTCATAATCAGAGTAAATACACAATAGCAGAAGTCTTATAATAAAATGAACTGAGAATCTATGTGATATTAAAATTTAAATAACAAATTATTCCGTATCAACTAAGACATAAGTAATTAATATCAAATACATGTCTTCAACAAATCCCAAAATAAATAAAACTATAAATCTACTCGAATACACATGAGTTGCACTCGCAAGAGACATCATGTGTATCCGCTTCATCTTCAGCTTCCATCGCCGCTACGTTCCCGTACGCTGGAGCATTGACATAGTCTTCAGCTATGAAACCTGCATCATCAACTAAAAATATTCGACATCAAGGGGTGAGCACACACCATGGCTCATACTAAAGTACCCAGAGTTCGTGATCCGTTTTGCTTCCGCTCCAATGAAGCTGAGGCACAGTATGCCGACTATGCTCGTAAGAAAGTGGAGGGTGGTCGTATGGTGAACTTGGCTGAGCTAGCCTTGTTCAACGTAGAGAGAGCATTTGGTGACATGGGATGGCTCCCTGTCATCACTTACGATGCGTGCACATGTCTGGATTTGGTGCGCCAGTTCTATTGTAATCTCCAGGTGATGGGGAATTACAATGACGTTGAGCGTGGTCAAGAGTTACGCATCACCAGCTATGTCAAAGGGGTGAATATCTCATTTGATTATCGGCAACTGGCCGACCTACTGGGCATACCCTATGATGGCCCCATGGTGTACTGTGCGCCTGGGGAGCCCAAGTTTGTTTCCATGGAGATGAGGGCAGAGATCGACAGTCAGCTGCTTCGACTTGATCGTTGGCAGATGAGAGCTTGTTACATGCGTCCAGCTCCATGGGTCTTCTGCAAGATTATCCAGCATAATCTGATTCCGCAGAGTGGGCACTACGAGAGGGTTTCTCAGCTGACCCAGTTTCTGATATATAGCATCTGCACTAGACAGCCAGTCTGCCTCCCCTATATCATCTTACGGACCATGATTAGTGCTACATTGTTCGGTCATAGGGGTAACCTACCCTATGGGCGTACGATTATTGTCCTGCTTACTCGCCTGGGGGTGGACTTAGTAGATGAGAAGATTCAGGAGAAGACCTTCTCGTTGCCTCTAGATTGGGAGGTTATCTGCAAGATGGGTATGCGGGATGCCCAAGTTAGTGACGAGGAGAGGAACGAGATGGTACGCCCTCACACTCGCATTGAGATGGCTGACGTTGAGGCCGCTGTTGCCGCTGCTAGAGCTCATGTGGATCCTGTCGATGATGACGATCGTATGTATATGGATGTTGACTCGATACCACCGCCTTCACCTACGCATGCGGCTAGAGTTGGTACATCTTCTGCGGTGGATCCTGTACCTGAGACTGGTCCTTCCCATGCAGCTGGTCCTTTACGCCCACCTTCTGACCTGATGGAGATGTTGCAGGAGATCAGGGAGGCTTAGCACAGATCTGATCTGAGGATGGAGGAGTTACTAGACGCTCAGCGTGTGAGAGTAGATGAGCTGTTAGCCGCCCAGCACATATCAGACACGCAAATGAGAGAGCTCATAGAGTTTCAGCGTGCGACTGATCGGAGGGTAGCCGATCTCACAGCTAGTCTACAGACGACCCAGACTCAGGTAGCCTAGTTGACTAGAGTCTATGCTGAGGACTATGATAGAGATCGTGAGGCCCCGCCTCCTCCTTCACCTCCAGCTTCTTGATTGTATTTATTTTCCTTGTACTACAGAGAAACTGTCCGGGTTGTGGACTGTACTCTGCTTTAGATATGTATATACGGTTTTATTTCTCTCTCTCATTGTATGTAACTTGTTTCCCCTTTAATAGATGCATTATTCTTTTTTTTCTAAATTTGGTCTCAACCATCACTTGTGCTTACAGTGTGTTAATATTACTGTTTTTACTTTTATCCTATCTCACTTCACAATTGTCTTGAATGTATGTTAGTTCAACGGACAAGGCCTGAGATGCCTTGATACCAAGTTTTCACACCCCAATTCCACACTATTCAGAACGGTGTGATGAACCGCTAACAAACCAACGGTTCAACCAGGATCTCATATAGGCTATATCCGTGTTATCTAAACTCCATACATCCACATTCATAATCAGAGTAAATACACAATAGCGGAAGTCTTATAATAAAATGAACTGAGAAACTATGTGATATTAAAATTTAAATAACAAATTATTCCGTATCAATTAAGACATAAGTAAATAATATCAAATACATGTCTTTAACAAATCCCAAAATAAATAAAACTTACACATGAGTTACACTCGCAAGAGACATCATGTGTATCCGCTTCATCTTCAGCTTCCATCGTCGCTACGTTCCCGTACGCTGGAGCATTGACATAGTCTTCAATGGTATAACCTGCATCATCAACTAAAAATATTCGACGTCGAGGGGTGAGCACACATCATGGCTCAGTGAGCAAACAAAACAATGCAACAATACATATGCATGCAATCGAGTTATATCTTTGGTCTGGTTTATAGTTTGCACTGTGCTATAGAAAGGATAGGTGGCCGCCGCACCTCTATACACAAGTGTGTGGATACGCCCAATGACTCCAGCACTATTGCCCACAGCACCCAAAATGGCACAATATACACCCCATGAAAACGGCATGGCTGTACCGGTTGATACCATACCAATAAATAAACCCCTGCTGGCTAGGGTTGCAAACTGGGCTCGCAACTAACCAATCCTAATGCCAAACAGTGTATCCAAGGCCTCACCCCAGCATCCCTCAGAGCACCCGTAGAGATAGAGCCAAGGCCCCTCGGTAGAGTATAGGACTCAAGGACCGAGACCCTCCTTGATGCCCTAGGTCGCAATAGTTCTGCTAAGGTAATGGCAATATGACGACATCAGTGGACATGACTTGGGTAGACCATAGCACAATATACACCCCATGAAGAACGGTCATGGTTGTACCGGTTGATACCATTCCTACCCTCACCATATACACTGGCCAAACACAAACATTCACATGCCTTTTCCTATCATCATCATCATCATCATGTTATAAACAATAAAGTAAATATGCATGAACAAATAATAGAAATATTGGATGACATGTTAAATGCACATACAACCATACACGCATAGAATCAATATGGCATTGGACTCAAGAAGTAAAATAGTTTATTATTAACCAGTTAGTTTAGGTCTTGTCCCCTCACCTTAGCTTGTTAATAGATACTTTTTCAAGCTTTAGAATCACCTTTATAGTGTTATTATATTGCTAGAAGACCTAACAAAGTCAATAAAATTTAATTATGATTTATTCAGAATTTAAAAACCATTCTGTTAACTGAGGGTCGGAGGTAGGGTCGGAGTCCTGATCGACCCTGGTTGCGACCCTCCCCAAAATCTGAACTTCCGGAACATTGAGGGTCGATAGTTAGGATCACCTAGGGTCGGATGGTCATCGACCCTCGGTGCGACCCTCGGCGTACTTTGGTCAATTTCTCTCTTTTAGTCCATTCCTCGTGCTTGGGATCCTATGGCTTGCTCCTACATTCCACTCAACATTCATTCCACGGTCTGGAACCATGAATCATCCACCTAAATAGCTTTCATGCATTCTCCTATGGTTTTCCATGAAAACCTAACGATGGGTTGATGGTTTGGGTTTCTCTGAGATCATACTCTCATCATTATCTAACCTAAGGTCTGTAGAAACTCATGGAATTAGTATCCATACCTGAGAAGATTACTCCCTTTCTGCAACTCTTCTCCTTTTTGCTATCTTCTTTTCCTTGCTTCTCTTCTTCTCCTTTTCCTTCTCTTCTCTTTCTCTCAATTCAATTAGGGTTGTGAAAGGAGTGAAAGAGGCTTAGGGATGTCCTTTAAATAGAGTAGGAACATCCTAAAATAAGTCCCATTGAGATTAGGAAAGAATCCAAATCGAAAATTAGGAAATTTCCTAATTTCAGTTTCTAACGGCAACCAAGGGTCAATGGGAGGGTCGATGATCCCGTCGACCCTAGGCTTCTAAGCTGTCCGACCCTCCCTTCAAAACAGAGGGTCTGACTTTTTGTTTTGGGGGGTCTGACCCTCCTTGGCTGGGTATGCGACCCTCCCCCTAATTTAAGTGTTTTTGGGTCGATTTGATACCTGGGATCTCGATCTCCTTCACGCCCTTGGTCCACTTGACTCGACCATAATGGGTAAATCTGGTTCAAGGTGGTAAGACCGGATTATATTGACACGGGTCTTACAGGGGGTCGATGACCAATCGACCCTACCAGACCCTAACAATCGGCCCCAGTGTTCGGGAAGTCCAGAATTTGGGTGGTAGCACCCAGGGTCGATGGAACCTCCGACCCTGGCATCGACCCCCAGTTAACAACATGCTTTTAATTCTAATTAAATTCTATCGACTTGATTAGGTCTTCTAGTGATATAATATTGATATTTAGTTGATTATTAAAGCTTGAAAGAGGATCTTCGGTCAAGCAAAGGTGAGGGAACAAAACCTAAACTAAGTGGTTAATAATAAACTGTTTTATTCTTGAGTCCAATGCCATGATTGATTCTATGCGTGTATGCTTGTTATGTGCATTCAACATGTCATCCAATATTTCTATTATTACTGTTCATGCATATTTAAATTATTGTTTATAACATGATGATGATGATGATGATAGGAATAGGCATGTGGATGTATGTGTGAGGTTGGTGTGCTTGATGCGAGCGAGTATCAGGGGGGTGTCATAGGCCGGGCCTCAGCACTCTAGCTCTATCTCCAACTCAAGTCTTGACCACTGACATCGTCGTATTTGACCACTGACATCGTCGTATCGCCATTACCTTAGCAGAACTATTACGTCGTAGGGTATGAGGGGAGGTGGTCTCGGACCGTGTAGTCTCTGACTCTGTCGGGGGGCCTTAAGCCCTATCTCTATGGACGTATTGAGGGATGCTGGGGTGAGGCCTTGGATACACTGATTGGCATTAGGATTGGTTAGTTGCGAGCCCAGTTTGCGACCCCTCGCCAGCAGGGGCTTACGTGTTGGTATGGGCAACTGTACAGTAATAAACGTAACATTTACGTGTACATTGTCCATGGTGGGTGCATATGGGACGACAATAAACGTTACCTTTGGGTGGCTTCACACACTCGTGTATAGAGGTGAGGCATTAATAAACGTAACCTTTGGCCACCTATCCTTTCTATAGCACATTGCAAACTTATTTATCAGACCAAAGATATGAATTGAATGCATGCATATATTTATTGCATTGTTTTGTTTGCTCACTGAGCCATGATGTGTGCTCACTCTCTCAACATCGAATATTTTTAGTTGATGATGCAGGTACTACGGTCGAAGATTACATGAGTGCTCCGGTGTACGGGCGTGTTGCTGCAATGGAAGCCGAAGACTTAGTGGATACGCATGACTCTTCGATTAGATTTTTGTTTGAATTATTAAAGGGTTGTAATTGATACTTTATTTATTTATGTCTCAATTAATACAACAATAACTTGATATTTTATTATGGTTATCACAGTTAGATTTCTCGGTTCATTTACTATAAGACTTCCGTTATTGTGTATTTATTCTGATTATGGTTGTGGATGTGTATGGTTTTTATTTTTAATGGACACAGCCTATTAGAGATCTTGGTTGAACCGTTGGTTTATTAGCGGTTCATCACACCGTTCTGAATGGAACAGAATTGGGGTGTGACCCATGTTGTATCAGCTGAAGGAATTAAAGTGGATCCTAGCAAGGTTGAAGCCATTGTAAAATGGGAAGCACCTAAGAATGTTGTCGAAATCAAAAGTTTCTTAGGTTTAGATGGTTACCATCGACAATTCGTGGAAGATTACTCTAGAATCGTCGTACCTCTCACCAGCCTGACAAAGAAAGGAGAAAAAATTGGTTAGACAAACAAATGTAAAGAGTGTTTCCAAACATTGAAGGATAGATTGATATTAGCTCCCATCTTGACCATTCCGATTCCAGGACAACCATTTACCTTGTACACTGATGGTCTGGGATAGGTGTGGGACATGTGTTTATGCAAAGAGAACAAGTAATTGCGTATATCTCAAGACAACTGAAGACACATGAGAAGAACTATCTCACTCATGACTTGGAGTTAACAGCAGTAGTACATGCTGTCAAGATATGGAGACATTATTTGTATGGAGAGAAATTTTAGATTAAATCAGATCGTAAGAGTCTCACTCGTCTTTTTAATCAGAAGGAGTTGAACATGAGACAGAGAAGATGGCTGGAATTACTGAAGGATTATGATTGCGATATCCAGTATCATCCAGGAAAAGCTAATGTAGTTCCTGACGCATTAAGAAAGAAAGCTATGAAAAATTCCCAAGAAGAAACTAGTACAATTGTTGTAGTGTGTGTTAGAGGAAGAGTATTTAATTACGATAATTGATATTCTGAATAAATCAACTGACCAATGGTTTATTCATCTATTCCTAAACATGTTTGCTACATTGAAGATTGTACCTGATCTATTAGACGAAGTAAAAGCAGCTATTAAATCATACCCTTATCTGTGAACGGTGCAAGAAGACTTTGAAAAAGGTAGGACTAACCCTGACTTCACTTTGGATTCTGAGAAAGTAATAAGATACAAAGGGAGAGTATCTGTTCCTGAAAATGAAGACTTAGATTAGACACAGACTAATGAAGGAAGTCCACACCATCGCTTATTCGGTACATCCTATAAGTACAAAGATGTATCATGATCTGAAGAAACTATATTGGTGGAGAGGAATGAAAGCGGATGTAGCTAAATTTGTGTCTCAATGCTTGAATTGTCAGCAGGTAAAGGCTAAAAGACAAAAACCTGCAGGATTATTGCAGCCACTGCCAAAACCAGCATGGAAATGGGACTACATCACTATGGACTTCGTCACTGGATTACCATTGACTCCCCGAGTAGTTGACGCGGTCTGGGTGATTGTGGATCGTTTGACCAAGACAGCTCGTTTCATAGCTATACAACCTCAGTATACGCTATAGAGGTTAGCTAAGCTTTATGTAGATAATACTGTCATATTACATGGTGTACCTGAAAGCATTGTTTTCGACAGAGACCCACACTTTACCTCAAAGTTTTGAGAAGGATTACAAAAGGCTATGGATACAACGTTGAAGTTTAGTACTGCATTCCATCCTCAGACAGATGGTAAGTCAGAGTGTACTATTCAGATTTTAGAAGACATGCTTCGAGCTTGTGTCATTGATTTTAAAGGATCATGGGATGAGAAACTATCATTGATTGAGTTCACTTATAACAACAGCTATCAAGCGACTATACAGATGTCACCCTATGAAGCACTATATGGTAGGAAGTGTCGAACTCTTTTATTTTGAAACAAAGTTGGAGAACGGAGTATTGTTAGACCAGAGTTTGTTGAAGAGACTTGTCGAGTGATCGACATTATCAAGGAAAGGGTCCGAGTGGCTCAGAACCGTCAGAAGAAATATGCAGATAATCAACGCAAAGATATCGAATTCACCATAGGTGATAAGGTATTTATGAAAATATCTCCTATGCGTGGTTTGAAAAGATTCAGACAGAAGGGAAAGCTGTGTCCCAGATATATTGGACCTTATGAAGTTCTAGATAGACGTGGGAAGGGTAGCATGTCAGTTAGTACTACCACCATCAATGTCAAGTGTACATGATCTATTCCATGTCTCATAATTGAAGAAGTAAGTCAGAGATCCAACACACGTGTTAACAGTGGATCCATCGGATTTGATTGAATATTTGACGTTTGAAGTAGTACCTTTTGAGATCAGTAGCCAGAAGGTGCAACGTCTTCACAATCGCAACATTTATTACGTTAAGGTTACTTGGAGAAGCCAAGATGTAGAAGAAATCACATGAGAAGAAGAGAATGCTATGCAGAAACAATATCCTCACCTATTCGACTCGGAAGGTATCTGCAAATTTCGAGGATGAAATTTATATAAGAGGGGGGAGTTGTAAGACCCGCACTCTACTAACTTGGTTTAACCCTGTCGTGCCAGATCTTCCCATCATTCTTGGACCAAGTGGACCGAACGTGTGAAGATAGATCACAAACCAGGTATAAAAATCGACTTAACACCCAAAACTATATACATATGGTCGCATACCTGGGTAGGTACGGTGGACCATATGATAAGAATGAAGATCACAAATCCAGGACTCTACGGTCGATGATTTCGACCCTACAGTAGACGGGTTCTGCGACCGTAGGCATCGACCGTGAAACCCCAGATCAGACTCCGAGTTTTGGAAACTTTCCTAAACTAAGGGATTTCTTTCCTAATTGAAAGAGGACTCTATATGGAGAGTTTTTCTCTATATTAAGGACATCCCTCGGCCCTTTTTCACTCTTTTAGAACATTAGTAAACCCTAGAGAAAGAGAAGGAAAGAGAAGGAAGAGAAGGAGAAGAAGAAAAAGCTAATGAGAGGATTTTGCTGAGAAGAGATTGGCTCTCTATCACAGGCAAAGGTATGAACCTAATCCCTGGAGATATAAACTCTAAGGAATAAGTCTTCTATGGAGGTTAGGAGATATTAACCTATTATGATCCATGTGATTTCCATGAGAAAATCCCAAGGAGAACCATGAGGAGTGAGTTTGATGATTAGGGTTGATAAGAAACTACTAATGATGGCCATATGATGACCTTAGAATAAATCCAATTGAAGATCAGAGGATTGACCCAGGAAGAACTCGAATTGCATGTAGTATGTGACCAAAAATCCCAAGGTCGCAGCTGTGAGGACAAAGATCGTAATTTAGTTTGGAAGTCGCAACCTAGATTAAGGTCTAGGACCTTAGAAATGTGAAATCTTACCCTAAGGTAAGACTTTGATTGACTCATGAACCTTAGATTGGATTTTTGGTCCATCAGAGGTTGGGTAAGCGCCAGGTTATGGTTATGGGATGGGGTTAAGCACCCAAACGGCCCCATCGAAATCGATCTCTTATACCTTTCCTATGCTAGACTTTATCTAATAAATCAAACCAAACCAAGTGGTTTGATATCATTGAACCGAATCTATATCCATCAGATTGCCTACATATCATGAAATTATTCTGAAAATCAGGTTCACCATCATAGTTCAAGTGTGATTAAAGTTTATGGCTATGATTTATGCTTGTGCTTGATTAAGTTCATTGTTCAAGTTAAAGTTTATGCTTAAAAGGATGAGAAACCCTATGGGTTAGTAACTGGATAGTCCATACGAACTGATAGATAGTCCTAGTGGATCTAAGAATGGATAACCCTTTCTGGGTCTGAATATGGATAACTCTATTTGGGTGAAAAGATGGATAACCATTTCTAGATTGGAATGTGGATAACCCTATTTGGGTCAAAATATAGATGGATATCCTAGTGGATCTATGGATAGTTCGAGTGGACTAAGGTGTGGATCCGAATTTGAGATTCTCCCAAATAGCCTACATATCATAGGGTTTGACCTAGGAATCAGAATCCGCGTAGTTCAGAAAAAATGACTGAAATAACCTGTTATAGGTTTAGGATTGAAAACCTATTCTAGGTTTAGGGTTGAGAACCTATTCTAGGTTTAAGATTTACTGAGTGGCAAAAATCGTTCTGAGCTATCCTTTTCATCCTAAGCTCTAATTTTGGAAGGTTTGGCAAAAACATTCTCTTTCTTTATTAAGATTTTTATTATTTCCCATTATACCCTTCCCAAGAATGTGGGTGCCTAAATGCACGTCCCCACGCCTAGATTGTCTTCTAAAAGTGTTCATACATGGCAGTTCAACTAGGGTGTTGCAAAAAATAAAATTATAGCCACAAACAGAATATTCTATCTAAGCATGGCATGTATGATGTTTATGGTAACTAACACAAGATATAGCAGGATTATGAAAATCTCCCTAACATGGCATATGATATCATAAAAATCTATTTAAACATGGTAAACTTACTATGCTATATTCTAAGCATGGCAAGTCTAAACATGGCATGTCTAAATATGGTAATTATCAAGATATTACTAAATATGGTAAAAAAATCTATTTATTCTACCAAATACAGCAACACATGGATATGGCAAACATGGTATGTGAGCAATCCAAACAAAGCATGTGAGTACTCTAAATGTGGTCATTTATCCAAATATGGCATGTGGACACTATAAATATAGCCAGTATGCAATTAAACGTGGTAGAATTCACCAAATCACTCAAGCAATCAATTGTATATTACAGTGAATGAGACATCGATGAAACCTCTCTGAAAACCCAAAATTATCAAAAACATATGCTCAAGAAGTTCTTTGAAGATATTGTAAATTTTATGAAGACTTTTGAAATAAATAATGACTCAAAATGTTAAAATTGTGACACAAAGTTTCAAGTATTGCACAAACTAGGAACTGATTTCAAATTCTGTCATATTACACCAAAATGACCATAAGTAGGTCTTCTGTAACTCAAATTAAGCCTTATTTTTAAAAAAAAAATATGATTTGACATGCTAAATTTCATCTGAAGGGGTCGAATCCCAACAAGGAGCACATATGGATAAAAAATATTACACAATTCAGTGCACATGCATGGTGACAGATTTTGTCACCCTGTACCATAATTGGCATATGGAGACATAAATATATCAGAATTAACCTCAAAACATACCCTTAGAAAGAAGATTTAGAAAGCTAAATTTTGTTTCAAGGCATCTAATCCCAACAGGGGATGAAATCAGGTCAAATGAATGCCGCAAGACCGGATATGTGCACTGGTCAAGTCTGTTCCAGATTTTTGACCAGTTGACCCATAAATTCCATATAAAATCACATACTTAATGAAAATTAAATCAAAACATATGTCTATGAAGATAATTGATAGATCTAAAATTTTATCAAGAAAAAAAAAAAGGAAAATAGAACATTCTCATTGTGAAAAAGATATTTTTCAGTCATGCCAATCAGTATATCCTAACAGATTCAAAAACAGAGTACTATGCACTTCAAAAATCAATATCAATTCAATGAAAAATTAAAAAAATCCAAAACTAGTTTCATTTTTTAGAGACTTCCATATCTAAAAATTTTGTATGAAGTTATTTTCTGATTATGGTCATAAGATCCTTTTCTAGAGACTTTCTGATAAGGGATTGCATTATACCCGAGTAGGGCAGCATGCCAATGGAGAATTTTTTCGATGAACTTTCCCAACTCCAAATGGAACGAAATTTCTAGGGGAGTCTTCTGACATATCAGAGAGAATCCCATAAAAATTTGGGCTTCAAGATTTAAACAAAACCACATGAGATTCACGTCATAAATTTGGATTCTAAATCTAGAAAATTCAGATAAAAAATCCACTTTGTAGAATTTATCAAAAACATAAAAAATCATCACATAGCACTCAAATCTTCATCATTGAACAATTTAAACAAATTATGATACATAAAAAATATTATACTTGAGCATCCTAACATCAACATGCATACAATAGGGCATTCTTGATTGAGATTTAATAAAAATGAGTATTTTCAAGCAAAATCAACATTCAAACCTTCTAAAAAAATCAACATTCAAACCTTCTAAAGACTACTAAATTTGTTTTAGAGTACCAACCTTGTGCTCAAATGGAGCGAAACCTTTGATGTAGGATTTTTTTGAGATCGTATCAAGATTTCTGAAGGTGAATCCTCCTCCTCCTCTTCTCTGCTCCTTTCTTCTCTAACTTTTTACCTTCTTCTTCTTCCTCTTCTTCTTCTTTTTTCCTTTTTTTTTCTTCTTTTCACGGCTCTCCCCTCCTTTTATTTCTCTTTTTTTTTTCTCTCCCTTTTTCTCTTTTCTCTCCTCTTCTCCCTCTTTCTAGAAAATCCTCTCCCTTCCTCCTCACATTTTCTCTCTCTCTTTCCTTTTCCTCTTCTTTCCTTCTTCTCTTCTTTCCGTTTCTCCTTCCTCCTTCTAGAAAATCTCCCTCCCTTCCACGTTTTTTTCCTTTCTCTCTTTTTTTTTTTTTTTTGTTTTCTTTCATTCTCTTCTTTTCTTTCCTTCTCTTCTTCCTTCCTCTTCCTTTCTTTCCTTTTTCATTCCTTCTTCTGGAGAATCCTATCCCCTTACATTTTTTTTTCCTCTCTTTCTCTCTTTCCTTTCTTTCCTTCTTCTTTCCTTCTTTTCTTTCTTTTCGGCTTCTCTTCCTTTCTTTCATTTTTCTTTTCTCTTCTCTCTCTCTCTCTTGGCTTATCTTTCTTTCTTACCTTTTTCTTCTCTTCTCTCTCTCTCTCTTGGCTTCTCTTCCTTTCTTTCCTTTTTCTTTTCTCTTTTCTCTCTCTCTCTCGGCTTTCTTCCTTTCTTTCCTTTTTTCTTCTTTTTTCTTCTCTATCTCTCTCTCAGTTTTCTTCCTTTCTTTCCTTTTCTCCTACTTCACAGCTTATTCTCCTTTTCTATGTAATATATATAAATATATTAATATATATAATATAATATACCTATAAGACATATGTATATATTATATTATATATAATATATATATATATATATATATATATATATATATATATATATAAGAAATGCATGCATATGGGCCGACGTGACTTGGTCCAGACTGGTCTGAGCGGGTCGGGCTGAGTTGGACTAAGTTGGGTTGAGTTGGGTTTGGACCAAAGTTGACTTCTTCTATCATTTCATAATCCATTTTCGCCGCCATTCCACATGAAATTTTTTGATAGCTTCTACTCCTAATTTTCTATATTCACTTTGTAGAACACTAAAAATGAGGAATATTGAAACTTGAATCACCTCATTTGGAAATAAAATGGTCAACTTATGAATTTCTAAAGTTTAAGCAGGCCAATTTACGATAATTTGGCTAACCACTCTGCATGGGATCCTTCGGAGACTTCTGCCTGAAATCCTTTATGTCCACTTTGTAGAGTACTAAAAATGGAACATATTGAAACTAAAATCTCCTGATTTGGATGCGGGGTGACCAAAATATGAATTTTCAAAGATTAAACGATCATTTCGACATGTAATTTTGCATGGGACCCTTCGGAGATTTTTGTACCGAATGTTTCACGTCCACTTTGTAGAACACCACAAATGAAGAATAATGGCCTTTGAATCATCTGAATCGGATGTAGAACGGCAAAGATATGAAGCATTAAAGTTCTATCGATAATTTTGCATGAAAGCTTGCATGGGGCCCACTGGTGACCTCTACCCGGGATTTTTCACGTCTACTTTGAAAAGGACTGAAAATAAAGAATATTGGTACTTGAATCATATGATTCCGATATCGGATGATCAAGATATGATGATTTGAAGTTTAAATGATAATGCATGCATTATACGATAATTACGTAAATACCCCTGCACTTTCAAACTAGGATACCTTCCTTGTTTGATGTCAGAATTTGATGATTCCACTCTTATTTTGAAGATAATTTCACGACCTATACATCCAAGTAGGTAATAGCCTATAACCCTGCTGTGGGGTTCATTAAAGAATCACAAACCCTTGGGTTAAAAGCCGAAAACTTATCATATGGATTCACTTATGCTGGGGATAGCAAAAATGGGGTGCTTACAGATGCCCCTCTTTAGTCGAGATTGTTACCAATTAAAGGCTAAAGACAAAAGAACCACATTTTTGTTATGAGTGAGATTGCTTATTGGGCTGCACTTAGGGTAATTTGTCCTAAACTACCTAATTATTCTAAGGGTGTCCTAGAAATCAAGCCCAGAACATAGTTCGACTGGCAAGAAGGTTTGTTCTTCTTAGAAGATTGGTGATTGTTCTTCTTGTATGAAGCTAGGCTGTGAATACAAGGCTCATTTATAGGCTAGGAACCTCTTCTTGCCGAGGTGGGACTCATGATGCAAGGTATGCGCGGGCTTGAACCCGACTTGATCCATTTATAGGCTGATAAACCTCTTCTTGTACGAAGCTAGACTGTGAATACAAGGCTCATTTGTAGGCTGGGAACCTCTTCTTGCTGAGGTGAGACTCATGATGCAAGGTATGCGCGGACTTGAACCCGACTTAATCCATTTGTAGGCTGATAAACCTCTTCTTGTACGAAGCTAGGCTGTGAATACAAGGCTGATTTGTAGGTTGGGAACCTCTTCTTGCTGAGGTGAGACTCATGATGCAAGGTACACGTGGGCTTGAACCCGACTTGATCCATTTGTAGGCTGATAAACCTCTTCTTGTACGAAGCTAGGCTGTGAATACAAGGTTGATTTGTAGGCTGAGAACCTTTTCTTGCTGAGGTGAGACTCATGATGCAAGGTACGCACGGGCTTGAACCCGGCTTGATCCATTTGTAGGCTGATAAACCCCTTCTTGTATGAAGCTAGGCTGTGAATACAAGGCTGGTTGCATGAGCTTGGGCTCGGCTTTGATTTATCTGGATGGAGGAATTATTGTCTTTTCTTTTGATTAAACTGAGGCTCTTTAGATTTGCCATTTTGGGTTGAGTACCTACACTTGTCAGATCATTGAAAATTTCATAGAGCATGTTATAATGATCATTTCTAATGGGATAGGGAAACAAATGTTTCTTTGTTGAATTTAAAGAGACATAGTTCATGAAACACACTGGAATTCAAAAAACCTAAAATGCTATTAGTTTCTTGACTGAGGCAACTCTAGGGAGTATTCAAACTTTTCGATTGTTCCATTCATGAGCAATGGTATCAACCAGATCTAATGTCAACTTTCTAGGAAGTTCACAATCAGTCACTTCTTTGCTAGTGCTTGTTGGGATATTGAATTGCTGAAGTAGCCTTTTTGGGGAATAGAATGAAGTATGAGTCAACCCCATAAACTGGACATGTAAACTATTCTCTATATTTGTGACAACCCACTCTTGTTTCCACTAAGTGCATTTCCATCTGATATCTGTTGTGGTTATTTCTTTGAGGCGGTTGAACCAATTTGTGTCCATCTGATAGACCATAGGATCTGCTCTTTTTTCCAATTAGTAGGAGTTAAGGGTCGTTGCTTTAGATTCCTCAACTAATCCTAACCTTTTTGTTAACCAAATTTGAAGTAGGTATGATGACCCACTAAAATTGTCCAGCTCGAACTGATTTTGATGAGTTGCCATGAAGTCAAGGCCCTTTAATGTCTCGGCCAACACTGTAGGGATGATGTCAAAACCTTGTCTCGCATGTTTAATGAGATCTATTATGATTGGAGATTCTGTATCTGTGCAATTTCATAGCAATAGTCCGGCTATGCTACAATAGAGGTAAACATGTCTTCTCTGCTCCTGTGCTTCTTTCCCTTTTGGACTTGTACGAGCATATAATTTGATCATGCTCTTTATTTGTAGTCATTGATCCTGTACAAAATGTCACATTTCTTTCTTGTTCCAGCTGAAAAAACCTTATATCTCTTGCTTGTAATCTTTTCCTGGAGATGGTTTGAAAATCTTCCGCTTAGGTGTGTGTAGGAGGTAAGCTCTGAATTCTTCCATAGTTGAGCATAATTCAACTTCTCCCATCCTGAAGACATGAACTATTGGATCTCAGCATTGAGCAACTGCTTTCAAGAGATCCGAGCATAATTTTATGGTTGTCAACTGAGGAAGTGCCTCCAATTGATGCTTTCGCAGGAAAGAGCTATCTTCTGTAAACTCAATACGCTAACTCCAGTTTTTTAGTGCCTTATCCATCTTTGTAATTCTGTTTGACAGATTGATGGATTGTCAGCCTTCCGGGTGTGACCTGTAGGAATCCTGACATACAAATAGAGGTTAAATAATGAATCATTGGAATTTATCTTAAATTGTTATTGTTTAGATATATTGAAATGCCCTTAGTAGATTACACATGAAATGTATACATATGACTGACTCTGTCTGAGTTTTAAATACTTAAATCTAAAGATATGATGAGCGAAAGTGGAGGTCGAAATGGGACTGACAAGAAACTGTCTAGGTGGGTCTGCCCCCTAGAGGAGTTTGTGCTTATTTATGTAAAATGGGCTTATCTTACCGAGAAGACCCCATTTATCAGTTTGAGAAAGGAAGGACTTATTGGAATCTTGGGATGCCGTCGGATGTAATGAACGATAGATAAGAGTTCCTGCCAGATTTTTATTTTACAATTTCTCATATTGATATACTCATGAGAGTTTATATCAAATGATATGGAAGATGGGCTTTGATGTGTAACTCTTGGGAAATCCATTGGATAAATGGACGGATGAAAGAGTTTAGCCAAAGAACAGGAAATTCTTTCTTTGATTATGATGATAGGATGAACCATCCTTGGGTGAAAGGTGTTGTACCCCATTGGAGAATCCAGTCAACCATGTCGGTAAGTTCTTCAAATGATTGATGCCCGTTTGTCAGTAGGTGAGAGAGAGACCTTCTACACCCTCCATTTTTTGAAGAGTGTAGAGGCTACACATAATATCTCTTCACTTGATCCAAGTTGATCAAGTATTGTAACTCAATGCCTTCCATGTCGACAAGTCGAACAGCTTTTCCAGGTAAGATCTCTTTTACCATGAACGGTCCGCTCCAATTAGGGCAAAATTTTCCCCTAGGGTCATGGACAGGTGCTCTTTGCTCCTTCAATACTAGGTCCCCGACTGTCAAGTGACGAACACGCACCTTTTTGTTAAAGGTTTCTGCCATTCTTTGTTGGTATTTTTTTACATTGTCAACTTCCTTCATTCTTCTTTCATCAATGAAGTTCAGTTCATCATATCTGGATTGCAGCCATTCAGGTTTTGGAATCTTGCATTCCATCAAGACTCTTAGTGATGGCACCTCTATTTCTACTGGGAGGACTACTTCCATACCATATACTAGTGAATACGGCGTTGCCCCAGTGGATGTTCTTATGGATGTTCTGTATGCCCAGAGTGCATAAGGTAGTTTGTTTGTCCAGTCGACATTAGTCTCTGCCATCTTCTGGGGGATAACCTTGACATTTTTATTGGCTGCCTCTACTGCCCCATTTGTCTATGGACGATAAGGAGAAGACCGGTGCCTTTTGATGTGGAACTTGTCACATAATTCTTGGACTCACCCTCTGAAATGTTGTCCTTGATCTGAGGTTATAAATGAGGCATTCCATGCCAGCATATGATGTACTCTTGTAGAAATTTAGCCACTTTGTTTGCTATGAGCTTGGCGTATGACTGCGCTGCTACCCACTTTGTGAAATAATCAATGGCAACCATGATGAATTCATGCCCATTTGAGGCTTTAGGATGAACCTTTCCGATCACATCTATGCCCCAGGTTGAGAAGGGCCCTGGAAAACTAAGAGTATGCAACTCTGCTGGAGGCACGTGTATCAAATTAGCGTGGATTTGGCACTTGTAACATTTTCTTACAAACTCTACATAGTATGCTTCCATTGTGTTCCAGTAATATCCCATTCTGAGAATCTTCTTTGCAAGCATTCTAGCATTCATGTGAGGTCCGCATATTCCTTGATGGATTTGTTCGATGATGTTTTGCACCTGTTTCTCGTCGACACAGACTAACTGCACTCCTTCATGGGATCTTTTGTATAGGATATCTTCTCATAGTATGAACTGAGAGGCATATCGCCTAAGAGACTTCTTCTCACCTATTGTGGCTTCCACTGGATACTTTCCTTCCTTAATGAAATCTATGATGGGAGCAAACCATGGTCAGTCGTCGACTGTCAGTGCATTCACTTCTTCTAAGTGGACTGGTCGTACTCTTTTCTCTATGATTAGGGGTTTGATACGTCCCAAAGGATCATTTCCAATCATTGAAGCCAAGGTGGCTAATGCATCGACATACTTATTGGTATCTTTGGGGAGTAGTCAAATTCAATTTACATGAATTTCTGAGCCAAAGCTATTGCACATTGTTGGTAACGTACCAGCTTCTCATCTTTGGTTTTCCAGTCCCCTCTGACTTGGTAGATAACAATTGATGAGTCACCATAGATCTTTAATCTGCAGACCCCTATGACCAAGGCTGCTTTCAGTCCCATGATACATGCTTCGTACTCTGCAATGTTGTTTGTGCAGTCAAAGTCTAATCTGAATAAAAATGGCACAAATGCCCCTTCTAGATCTATGAATAAAACGCCGGCCCCATATCCCATATGATTTGCGGCTCCATCGAAGAACATTATCCATGTGTCATTCTTCCCCTCCTCTTGAGTTGTGTGGACTTCTTCATCTGGAAATACATCTTCCAGATGTCTGAGGTTATCTAGTAGAGCTGATAAATGTTCTGCAATTACGCTCCCCTTGATAGACTTTTGCGTGGTGTATGTGATGTTGAGTTCGAACAACAACAATAGCCACCTAGCCAACCTTCCTGTCAAAGCTGGTTTCTTGAATAGATACTTCAGGGGGTCCATTCTGGAAATGAGTATGACCTTGTAGGATAACATATAATGCCTCAGTCTCTTTGTTATCCAGACCAAGGTTGCGTATGTCTTCTCCAGCTATGTATAGTTGGCTTCGTAGCCTGTGAATTTCTTACTCAAGTAGTATACTGCTTTTTCTCTCTTTCCATCCGTATCATGTTGGGCTATCATTGATCCCATAGAACCCTCTAGTACTGACAAGTAAAGGAGTAGTGGTCTCCCCGGTACTGGTGGGGCTAAGACTGGTGGGTTCAATAGATAAGTCTTGATTTTGTCGAAAGCCATCTGACATTGAGGGTTCCAATCTTTTGGCTGGTCTTTCCAGAGTAGCTTGAAAATTGGTTCGCATGTTGCAGTGAGATGTGCAATAAATCGGTTGATGTACTGAAGTCTTCCCAAGAAACCTCTTACTTCCTTTTCTGTTTGAGGAGATGGCATTTTAGAGATGGCTTTTATCTTGGCTGGATCAATTTTGATTCCTCTTTGACTGACCATAAAGCCTAGCTTTTTGCCCGCTATTACCCCAAATGCACATCTTTGGGGGTTAAGCCTTAGTTTATATTGTTTGATCCTCTCGAAGAACTTCCTTAGTGCCGGGATGTGACCTTCTCTGTAAGACCCGCACTCTGAAAACCCGGTCTAAACCTTGGTTTTGTGTCGTGACAGGTCTTCCGATCATCACCGAGCCAGACGGGGCAAGCAGATAACAAACAGGTACGAAATCGGACCAAAGTCGACCAATATACTGATTTTAGGTATACCGGTCGATGGTACCGGATGATGGTACCGGTCGACCGGTATGGCCTGCACAGCTATGTGCGGGAATTTGGAAATTGGTCTCTGCGGGTCCCACTTTCCTGATTTCGAATCCTAGAAGTTTCCTAATCCTAGTAGGGTTACTAAACCCTATTTCTAGCCTATAAATACACCTTTAAACCCCTCAAATCCTTTCCATTGTCTCTCACAAACCCTAGAGAAGAGAAAGAGCTTGGAGAGGAGAAGGAGCTAGGAAGAAGAAGGAGGTGCCGCCATTACCGTTTGACGAAGCTCTCGCTACACCTGTCAACGGTAAGTGTTTGGATCCATCTTCTTACCCTATGTTAGTGGTATGGGTGGATCAATACCATGCAAAGTAGGTATTGATCTAAAACCCTAAATTGGCCAATAAACCCTAAGTTGCCGTCAAACCCTAGATTCGAGTTTCGAGATGATATTCATCGAAACGAGACTTGAATGAGTTGGGGATAGCTCTAACTCAAAGCCTAGACTTAGGATGGATAGGAGAAACCCTGAAAATCCATGGAGGATGATCGACGGCAGTCGAAGAACGCATGTATGGTCTTCCGGAGACATACCGGTCGACTATACCGGTTGCACATAGTGCGACCGGTATGTTGCGATCGCTACCTCTCGGGAGGTTGTTTGTGGGGGACCGGCTGACCATACCGGTCGCCAGTCTTTCCCACAGAGCTGCGACCGGTACATGCCACCGGTCAGCTCTGTGAGGGCAGTTTGTGATCTCTGTTGGTTTCCGACCAACATGAAACCCTAAATAATATATTCTAATGAAACCCTAATATTATGTAGGACGCTGTGACTTGTCGTTTGGATCTTGTGACGTGGAGCAAGTGATCGAACGAGCGCGTCGGGTAAGGGAATCTGACCTAAACCTAATAATTAATGGACAAGACACTGGCACTTTTGTAGTATTCTATCTTAACATGCTTGGTACGGGTGGGGTATCAGGGGAAGATCGTGGTACGTTGGTCTCCGATATTGATGTTGTCCCGACCATCGTTGGTGGTACTGAGGATTCCGAGTCGACGCTGCCTTGTCCACGATGCTTTAGCTCTATCTCTATGCCGTAGGGTGTCGTGTTGGGATAGGGTCTACCAGCGTATTGTTTCTATCCTAGTGGGTTAGTTGCGGATAGGGTATCAGGGGAGGTGAGGTTTTGGAGGGTCTCCGACCCGGCCCGCATGCTCTAGCTCTATCTCTATGCCGTAGACGGCGGTCGGGATAGAGCATACATTGTTGACATCTAGGATTGGTTAGTTGCGAGCCCGGGTTTGCGAGCCCGGCCGTAGGGGGCTTAGGTACCTGGTATGGGTAGAGTATCGGGGGAGGTGCGGGTATACCTTAGCTCTATCTCTATTCCATGATGGGTGTATGTGGGTTGGTGGTTGTGTGATTACTGTGCGACGCCACACACTCCTGTATAGAGGTGCGGGGGCCACCAAACCTTTCTATAGCACATTGCAAACTTAAAACCAGACCACAGCATAAAATGATTGTTACTCATGCATAATCTTGTGAAACTGTCGATTGTCTTACGAGCTGTGTTGTGTGCTCACCCTTTGTATATACATTGTTTTTAGATGTTGATGTAGGATATACTGTGGACGACTACGTGAACGCTCCGGCGTATGGTGGTGCTGCAGTGTTGGATGTACAGGCAGGACAGGACGAGCATGACGCTTCATGCGAGTGCCCTTTCTGCGTGTACCTGTGATGGATTTTATTTATTTGTTTCAGTTATTTTGTTTAATATTAAGTGATGTAATAGATATTTATTTTATGTGATTGAATTTAGATAATGAGATATTTATTTAAATTATCAATAGATACTCAGTTCATTCTATTTAAAGTCTTCCGCTGTATGTTTATATTCTGATTGTGGTTATGTGTAATTGGTTTGTATGGGTGGACACGGCCTATTCGAGATCCTGGTGTGAACCGTTGGTTCAATGACGGTTCACTCACACCATTCTGGTTGGATCAGAATTTGGGGTGTGACATTCTCTGGTGAATGATTTTACGATCATATCTTCTACATACACCTCTACATCCTTATGGATCAAGTCGTGCAAAATTGTAGTAGCCATTCTTTGATAAGTTGCCCCAGCATTCTTCAACCCAAATGGCATCACAGTGTAACAATAGGTGCCCCAATCTGTTATGAAAGTGGTTTTCTCCTTATCTTTTGGTGCCATCTTTATCTAATTATACCCTGAGAATTCATCCATGAAGGACAAAAGAGCATGATTTTCAATGTTATCCACTAAGATATCTATTTTTGGTAATGGAAAGTCATCTTTGGGGCTAGTCTTATTCAGATTTCTGTAATCTATGCACACCCTCAGTCTTCCATCCTTTTTAGGTACAATGACCACATTTGCTAGCCACTCTGGGTACTTCGTGCCCTCTAGGAATCCTGCGTCAAACTGCTTCATGATATCTTCTTTAACCTTGAGGGTCCATTCAGGCCTTAACCGCCTCAGCTTCTGCTTATATGGCCTTGCATCTGAGACAAAAGGTATCTTATGTTGTACAACTTCAGGGTCTATGCCGGGCATATCTTCATAGGACCAGGCAAACACTTCTTGGAACTCCATCTATAATTCTGTCATTTGTTTGGTTTCTTCTTCTATCAAGGTAGCACTGATCTTTATCTCTCGAGGTTGCTCTGCTGATCCGAGGTTAATTATTTTGAAGTCTTCGCCGACAGGTTGAGCCTTCTTCTCCTCTGAGGCTTGGATGGATTGTAATATTTCAAGAGATGGTTCATCATTTTCATCATTTTCAAAGTTAGAGTTAGAAGGAGAAGGAAAGGAAGAAGTAGACGCAGTGTAACTTAAAACATCATCTTTATTCATATTCAAAAGCAGAGGTACAGAGGAAAAGGTTCCTAGTAGAACAAACTCAAAACTTGAAAAGGACTCATTCTTATTTAAAGACTTAAGGACCCTAAGCTCAGGCATAGTCATAATATGTGGATTACATGGCAACCCCTTTGGGTAAACAAAATTATCATAACAACTCCAATTGGGGATTATTCCATTGATAAGAAGGGTGAATTATTGTATATCGGGACTCCTATCTTGATCTTCACCGGTGAGCATCATCACTTGATTGTCCTCAAACAGGTTGCTGATGTTGATCACTTCTGTCTCGGATTTCATCTCCTTGCTCTGCTCTTGGATCTTGGCTTGCTCAAGCTCTTCCCAATCAAAAGTACAATCATGGAATATTAAAGTACAATCATGGAATATTTCAAACCTGTGTTGCTTTTGAAGGTGGGCATTGGACCAAGGTTCTGAAAGTCCCCAATAGATGTTATCTTCTCCTTCTTTAACAAAATACCCATTGAGGGTCTTAGAAAACTGGATGTTCTGCACATTATACAACCCCTCAGATATTGCTTGATAGACTATTTCATCTGTCCTTTGAGGTCGCCAATCCCTACTAGCTCTGTCTGATGCTCTTATTGTGCTGCTACCATACTAACTACTATGCTTGCATTTCATCCTCTCAAGCTTCTGAAATCTTTCGTCAGCGCCCCTCTACTTTTGCTTGATTACTTTTAGATCCCCTTCGGTGGGGGTATACCCTAATCCAAATCTATACTCATTGACCAATAGAGATAAGAAAGTGACATCACATGTTGGTGGGAACCAAGGCCCATACCTAGAAGGTAGAGCATGTTAAGTAATTGACGAAATGAAAAGGGCAGATGCGTACCTGTAGGATCTGGCTCAGTTGTGGCTAGGATGTTGTCAACCTGGAACCCTCTGAGAGAGAAATCTTGCCTAGTGTTCCCTTGTGACTCTTCACCATTCTGTCCAGTGACCAATGTGTTCATGGTTGCAGAGTCACGTGTATTGTTACAATGGTACCCTTGTGAATGAATTTAACCTTCTAATACAAAGTAGATGCCACTGCATTGGCCTGATGGATCCAAGGCCTTCCTAGAAGCATGCTGAATGAGAAAGAAATGTCAATGACTTGGAACTCCATTTCAAATTCAGCCAGTCCTACCTGAATTGGCACTGTGAAGACACCCAATACAGCCCTTCTGGTGTTGTCATATGCCTTAATGGTCATATCTGAAGGTTTCAACTCTGATTTGCTGAAGCCTAAATGCTTGAAGGTACTAAAAGGGATACATTCAAAGCTGACCCAATATCAATCAGGACTTGGAAAATGCTCTTGCCCCGACATCCAATGGTAATATGTAAAGCCTGTATATGATCCTTACCTCCTTGAGGAGGATCGGCATCTCCAAAAATAATTGCATTAACAACATATCTGCCTCCTACTAGCATGGCTAGTTCTTCTCCATCCATTGAAACTAGGACCTGAATGCTTGCTAGAGATTTTAGTACTGCATCCCTATGGACCTTGAAAGCCATTAGAAGCTCCAAAATAGACACGTTGGCTTGTGTCTTTTGTAACTGTTTCAATACAGGATTGAAGGCTCTGGTTGGTTGGCAGGTCCTTTACTTTTCTCTCTCAAAGCTTGGGCCGGATCATTTACCATTAGGTGAGATGGTTTGTAGTTCTTCCCTATTCTAGTTTCTGCTACTTCTTGCTCATCTTCTAGGAATATGAACTCCATCTCAAGGAAACGGTTGGTGACTTGATTTATCTCTGTCTTCTCATCTGAGAGGTAGATGATGAATGGTTCTTCTTCTTCTTCCTGATGTGCTTGTGCTATTGGGTATGATGAATCTTCAAGGAAATAAAAATCATACTCTTCTTCTTCTTCTTGATGGCTACCCAAAATGTTTACTTCGTCACCAGATGTGACAACCATGCTGCTTACTCCTTCTATGATGGACATAAAGTCCAAGGGCTCATCTCCTCATTCTATGAAATTGACATTGTGGTGAGGGAGGGGATTACTTGCCACCGACACTTGCCTAGGCTAGACCTTAAATTTTCCAGAATCCAATAGATCCTGTATGGCATGTCTTAATGTGTAGCAATTGTCTATGTCATGCCCATGTTGATTGTGGTACTTACAGAATAAGTCCATACGAAAATTCGGTGGAAGAGGAGTTGGAGATGGACGAGGGTCTAGCATTGTCAATTTCTTAACTTGTATCAATTTGCCCAGAGTGATCGGGTCATCCCCAAATCCGTGAACTGTCTCCTTGGTCTTGCTTGCGGTGGTAGGGTGTAACTTGAACTTCCCAAGATCAATGGCTCAGAATTGGTATTAGCTACTTTCTTTGCTGATTGATTCCCTAGATTTCTTGGTGGGTATGCCCTTCTATTCAAAGCCCCTTTCGACCTTTCTGTCTTTCCTGGTAATATATCTCCCCGAGTTAGGGTGTCCTCTACTTGTTGTCCTGCAACCACGAGCCCTTTAAATGATAGGATGGCCTGGCCAAAAATGTATGTCTTATATGACCCACTTAAGCCTCTCATCATTATCTGCACATGATCCCTCTTGGAAGGTCGTTCCCAAAGCTTTGCTGCTACACTTCTGAACCGAGTTAAATAGGCCGTGAATGTCTCTCCCTGTGCTTGGACCATGGTTTCCAATTGCCTACGGTGGGTCTCTATCTCTGTGTTGTAGGAATAGAAACTAATAAATGTTTTGGTGATGTCTGACCATGAATGTATCTGTGATGGGTTCAAATTCATCAACCATCGATGAGCCCCGCCCATGAGTGAGAATTAGAATGCTTGTCCTAACTACTCGTCAGTAAACCCTTCGCCTTGCTTCAATAAGCCCGTGAATGATCTTAAGTGGGTCCTGGGGTCTCCTGTCCCATCAAATTTCTCAATGGTCCATTTAAATTTGGGAGGCAACTTAGTTTCTAGAAAGAAGCATAATCTTTCAGAATCAATGATTTGACTTTATACTCCTTTCATGCCCCTCATTATTTTTTCCACTTGACTCAGCCTATTGCCGTATGGGCTATCTTCTTCCTTCAATTTCTTGGTTATAGGGGTAGTTTGAACGATTGACTATTTCTGGGGTATGACACCTTCCATATCTTCGAATACCGGGTTTATGAAGAATTTTGACACAGCTGGGTTAGGGGTACCCAATCCTTATGGGGGTGCTGTATTTACCCTTTCAAAGGTCAACCCTTGAGCCTGCAATTGCAATTGTATGTCGCTTACTGTGGCAGCTATCACCCCCATGGTCTCCTCCATCTTTTGCATCCTGGCATCCATAGCGATTGGTTTGATCCATCAGCCATTGATTCAGTTAATGTAGTTGAGGTGGGACTAACTGGCTCTGGTGTGTACACACTAGACAACCTCCCAATAATGGGATCCCTTATCCAAGAGGTAGAAATGGTTGTGGTTTAGGCTGACTCCTTGATTTGTACCAGAAAAGAACCCAAAAGTGATAAATATTAGGACTTTAGGATGACAGGAGTGGAAAGAAGTCACATGCACAATTAAAGATGACTCAAGCAAACAAGAGTTAGCTCCTTCATAAGGGTAATCGGATAAACATTATCCAAATCAATTTAATTGAATTTGATTAAGCCATGTGTTTAGTTTGGGGACCTCGTGATTCTAAAAATGGATAATCAATGGTACCAAGGTCTGGCCGCTTGGGTTACCGAATTTTAGTGAAATTGAAATGGATATATTAATCCGTTGCCCTTATTAGGGATGGTTAGCAAAAGTGGTTCATAGAGGATCAAACTAGTAAATTTCTTCTTGACCATGGTATCTATGTCTTGACAGGGATTTTCTACTCATTTTTTGAAATCGATGTGTTAACAATGAGAGATTCGACACATCGAGCTTACTTAATGGAGGGTGTATAGTGACCGTCTACTATGATGTAGAACAAGTGTATACATACCTCATACTCCCAATGGGTGAGAGTTTAAGATGCTCATCATGTAGATTCTAACATGTTGACCAATCGAGGATAAAAACGGGCATAATTTCGATGTCTCGAGCATGGATGTCATGGTTAAGCAAGATTTTACTGGGTTGGTTCAGGGATGAACCAAAAATAACAAACATTAGGCTAAAATCTGGGTTAGGATAGAAAAGGCCACCTTGACAAGGATGGGGTAACCTATCACCGAATGCATGATGAATAATGGGCCCCCAATCCCTTTATATACTATGTTGTAAGAATTAAGCGATGTAGAGTAGCATAATGCATTCTCAGGCAGACCCAAGAAACGCTCGTTAGAGGCTGCTCACCAGTCATGATCTCACAAAGTACAGGCCAAGGTTGTGTGTTTCGCCTAGCGGGCTACCCCATATGCATGGGACCTAGTTCGGCTATTCGCACAAATGTGTGACTGAACCCATTCCCCCCAAAACAATATTATACAAGCATAAATATAGTATCCTAAGAGCTAGCATCCAATTCACATAAGGAAAGTTTTCATTTAGGAGTTTGACGTTTATATCCCTAGTGGAGTCGCCACTGTGAGGACAAAGATCGTAATTTAGTTTGGAAGTCGCCACCTAGATTAAGGTTTAGGACCTTAGAAATGTGAAATCTCACCCTAAGGTAAGAATTCGATTGACTCATGACCCTTAGATTGGATTTCTGATCCATCAGAGATTGGGTAAGTGTCAGGTTACGGTTATGGGAAGGGTTAGGCACCCAAACCGCCCGATCGAAATCGGTCTCCTATACCTTTCCTATGCTAGACTCTATCTATTAAACCGAACCAAACCAAGTGGTTTGATATCATTGAACCGAATCTGTATCCATTAGATTGCCTATGTATCACGGAATTATTCCAAAAATCAGGTTCACCATCGTAGTTCAGGTGTGATTAAAGTTTATGGCTATGATTTATGCTTGTGCTTGATTAAGATCATTGTTCAATTGAAGTTTATGCTTGAAATGATGAGAAACCCTATGAGTTAGTATCTGGATAGTCCATATAAACTGATAAATAGTCCTAGTAGATCTAAGAATGGATAACCATTTCTGGGTCTGAATGTGGATAACTCTATTTGGGTCAAAAGGTGGATAACCCTTTCTGGATTGGAATGTGGATAACCCTATTTGGCTCAAAACGTGTATGGATATCCTAGTGGATCTATGGATAGTCCGAGTAGACTAAGGTGTGGATCTGAATTTGGGATTCTCCCAAATAGCCTACGTATCCTAGGGTTTGACCTAGGAATCAGAATCCGCGTAGTTCGGAAAAAATGGCTGAAATAACCTGTTATAGGTTTAGAATTGAAAACCTATTCTAGGTTTAGGGTTGAGAACCTATTCTAGGTTTAGGTTATAGAACCTATTTTAGGTTTAGGATTTACTGAGGGGCATAAATCGTTCTGAGCTACCCTTTTCATCCAAAGCTCTAATTTTGGAAGGTTTGGCAAAGCATTCTCTTTCTTTATTAAGATTTTTATTATTTTCCATTATACCCTTCCCAAGAATGTGGGTGCCTAAATGCACGTCCCCACGCCTAGATTGTCTTCTAGAAGTGTTCATATATGGCAGTTCAACTAGGGTGTTGCAAAAAATAAAATTATTGCCACAAATGGAATATTCTATCTAAGCATGACATGTATGATGTTTATGGTAACTAACACAATATATAGCAAGATTATGAAAATCTCCCTAACATGGCATATGATACCATAAAAATCTATTTAAACATGGTAAAACTTACTATGCTATATTCTAAGCATGGAAAATCTAAACATTACATGTCTAAATATGGTAATTATCAAGATATTGCTAAATATGACAAAAAAATCTATTTATTCTACCAAATACAGCAACACATGGATATAGCAAACATGGTATGTGAGCAATCCAAACAAAGCATGTGAGTACTCTAAATGTGGCCATTTATCCAAATATGGCATGTGGACACTCTAAATATAGCAAGTATGCAATCAAACATGGTAGAATTCATCAAATCACTCAAGCAATTAATTGCATATTACAGTGAACGAGACATCGATGAAACCTTTCTAAAAACCCAAAATTATCAAAAACATATGCTCAAGAAGTTCTTTGAAAATATTGTAACTTTTATGAAGACATTTGAAATAAATAATGACTCAAAATGTCAAAATTGTGACACAAAGTTTCAAGTATTGCATAAACTAGGAACTGATTTCAAATTCTGTCATATTACACCAAAATGACCAAAAGTAGGTCTTCTGTAACTCAAATTAAGGCTTTTTTTTTTCACAGAAAGATAATTTGACATGCTGCATTTCATTTGAAGGGGTCAAATCCCAACAGAGAGCACATATGGGTAAAAAATATTGCATAATTTAGTGCACATGCATGGTGACAGATTCTGTCACCCTGTACCATAATGGGCATATGAAGACCTAAAAATATCAGAATTAACCTCAAAACATAACCTTAGAAAGAAGATTTATAAATCTAACTTTTGTCTCAAGGAATCTAATCCCAACACGGGACAAAATCAGGTCAAATGAATGCCAGAAGACCAGATATGTGCACTGGTCAAGTCTGTTCCAGATTTTTGACTAGTTGCACCATAAATTCCTTATAAAATCACATACTTAATGAAAATTAAATCAAAATATATGTCCATGTAGATAATTGACAGATCTAAAATTTTATCAAGAAAAATAAGTGAAAACAGAATATTCTCATTGTGAAAAAGATACTTTTCATTCATGCCAATCAGTATATCCTAACAAATTAAAAAACAGAGCACTATGCACTTCAAAAATCAATATCAATTCAATGAAAAATTAAAAAAAAATCCAAAACTAGTGCCACTTTTTAGAAAACATCCATATCTAAAAATTTTGTATGAAGTTATTTTTCTGATTATGGCCATAAGATTCTTTTCTAGAGACTTTCTGATAAGGGATTGCATTATACCCGAGTAGGGCAGCAATGCCAATGGAGAATTTGTTTGATGAACTTTTCCAATTCCAAATGAAACGAAATTTCTAGAGGAGTCTTCTGACATATCAGAGAGAATCCCATAAAAATTTGGGCTTCAAAATCTAAACAAAACCACATGAGATGCACGTCCCAAATTTGGATTCTAAATCTAGAAATTTCATATCAGAAATCCACTTTGTAGAATTTATCAAAAACATAAAAAATCATCATATAGCACTCAAATCTTCATCATTGAATAATTTAAACAAATTATCATACATAAAAAATATTAGACATTAGCATCCTAACATCAACATGCATGCAATAAGGCATTCCTGATCGAGATTTAATAAAAATGAGCATTTTCAAGCAAAATCAACATTCAACCTTCTAAAGACCACTAAATTTGTTTGAGGGTATCAACCTTGTGCTCAAATGGAGCAAAACCTTTGATGTAGGATTTTTTTGAGATCATATCAAGATTTCTGCAGGTGAATCCTCCTCCTCCTCTTCTCTGCTCCTTTCTTCTTTAACTCTCTGTCTTCTTCTTCTTCCTCTTCTTCTTCTTCTTTTTTCCTTTTTTTTTTCTTCTTCTCACGGCTCTCCCCTCCTTTTTTTTCTCTTTTTTGCTCTCCTTTTCTCTTTTCTCTCCTCTTTTCCCTCCTTCTAGAAAATCCTCTCCCTTCTTCCTTACGTTTTCTCTTTCTCTCTTTCCTTTTCCTCTTCTTTCCTTCTTCTCTTCTTTCCTTTTCTCCTTCCTCCTTCTATAAAATCTCCCTCCCTTCCACGTTTTTTTTCCTTTCTCTCTTTCCTTTTTTTCTTTTCTTTCCTTTTCTTTTTTTCTTTCCTTCTACTCTTCCTTCCTCTTCCTTTCTTTCCTTTTTCTTTACTTCTTCTGGAGAATCCTCTCCTTTTCCTCACGTTTTTTTTTCCTCTCTTTCTTTCTTTCCTTTCTTTCCTTCTTCTTTCCTTCTTTTCTTTTCTGTTCTCTTCCTTCTTCTTTCTTTCCTCTCTCTCTCTTGGCTTCTCTTCCTTTCTTTCCTTTTTCTTTTCTCTTCTCTCTCTCTCTCTCTCTCTCTCTCTCTCTCTCTCGACTTTCTTTCTTTCTTTCCTTTTTTTCTTCTTTTTTCTTCTCTCTCTCTCTCTCTCGGATTTCTTCCTTTCTTTTCTTTTCTCCTTCTTCATGGCTTCTTCTCCTTTTCTATGTAATATATATAAATATATAAATATATTAATATATATAATATAATATACCTATAAGACATATGTATATATTATATATAATAATATATTATACATTATATAATACATTATATAAATATATATATATATATATATATATATATATATATATATATATATATATATATATATAAAAGAAATGCATGCATATGGGCCGACTTGACTTGGTCCAGACTGGTCTGAGCTGGGTCGAGTTGAGTTGGACTAAGTTGGGTTGAGCTGGGTTTTGACCAAAGTTGACTTCTTCTATCATTTCATAATCTATTTCCGCCGCCATTCCACATGGAATTTTTCGATAGCTTCTACTCCAATTTTTCTACATTCACTTTGTAGAATACTAAAAATGAGGAATATTGGAACTTGAATCACCTCATTTGGAAATAAAATGGCCAGCTTATGAATTTTTAAAGTTTAAGCAGAGCAATTTATGATAATTTGGCTAACCACTCTGCATGGGATCCTTCAAAAACTTCTGTCTGAAATCCTTTACGTCCACTTTTTAGAGTACTAAAAATGGAACATATTGAAACTGAAATCACCTGATGTGGATGTGGGGTAACCAAAATATAAATTTTCAAAGATTAAACGATCATTTCGACATGTAATTTTGCATGGGACCCTTCGAAGATTTATGTATCAAATTTTTTACGTCCACTTTGTAGAACACCACAAATGAAGAATAATGGCCTTTGAATCATCTGAATCAGATGTAGAACGGCAAAGATATAAAGCATTGAAGTTCTATCGATAATTCTGCATGAAAGCTTGCATGGGGCCCACCGGTGACCTCTACCCGAGATTTTTTACGTCCACTTTGAAAAGGACTGAAAATAAAGAATATTGGTACTTGAATCATATGATTCCAATATCGGATGATCATGATATGATGATTTGAAGTTTAAATGATAATGCATGCATCATATGATAATTACATAAATGCCCCTACACTTTCAAACTGTGATACCTTCCTTGTTTGATGTCAGAATTTGATGATTTTGGTCTCATTTTGAAGATAATTTCACGACCTATACATCCAAGTAGGTAATAGCCTATGACCCTGCTATGGGGTTCATTAAAGAATCACAAACCCTTGGGTTAAAAGCTAGAAACTTGTCATATGGATTCTCTTATGCTGGGAGAAGCAAAAATGGGGTGCTTACAAGAGCTACGATCGACCATAGCATGACCAGCATGACCATAGGATCGACCATAGGCATTCGGGAAGATTCATGAATCATATGGTCGTAGCTACGGTCGCACCATATGCGACCATAGGGTATCAACCATAGGCAGTAAGGTCGATACAGTATGAGACCATAGGACCAATCAGACACCTATCAATGCTCTGTTTTGATTTCCTACTACTGTAACATGTTACATATGAACCCTAACTTCAATTCATATAACTTTTAGGTTATTAAATCAATTTAAATAGAATTTCAAGGCTTAAAAGGAGATCGAGTATTGGTAACAGGTGAGGGAACAAGACCTAAACTAATTGGATAATAACAAACTATTTATTTTTATTGAGTCCAATGCCATGATTGATTCTATGTTTGTATGCTTGTAATGTGCATCTCATATGTCATTCAATATTCCTGCTATTACTGTTCATGCATATTTAATTCTGTTTATTTATAACATGATGATGATGATGATGCTACGAATAGGCATGTAAATGTATGTATGTGGTTGGTGTGTTAGATGAGAGTGAAGCATCAGGAGGAGGACATGGCATGGTGGTCTTTGACCTCATCACCAAACTCTAGCTCTATCTCTACTCAAGTCTTGCCCACTAACATCGTCGTATCGCCATTACCTTACCAGAACTATTACGTCGTAGGGCATCAGGGGAGGTGGTCTCGGACCGTGTGGTCTCTGACTCTGTCAGGAGGCCTTAGCTCTATTTCTATGGACGTATTGAGGGATGCTGGCGTGAGGCCTTGAATACACTGTTTGGTATTAGGATTGGTTAGTTGCGAGCCCAGTTTGCAAGCCCTCGTTAGTAGGGATTTACGTATTGGTATGGGTAGGGCATCAGGGGAAGTGTTAGTGGTGTTTGATCCGAACACTTTAGCTCTATCTCTATTCCATGGTGGGTGCATATGGGACGGCAATGGTGTTTGATCCACTGGACGGATTCACACACTCGTGCATAGAGGTGTAGGGGGCACCAAACCTTTGTATAGCACATTGCAAACTTAAAAATCAAACCAAAGATATGAATTGAGTGCATGCATATGTTTGTTGCATTGTTTTGTTTGCTTACTGAGCCATGATTTGTGTTCACCCTTTCGACGTCAAATATTTTAGTCGATGATGCAGGTCCTACTGTTAAAGAATATATGAATGCGTCGGCGTATGGACACGTTGCCACCATGGACATAGAAGTTGTTGAAGATGCGCATGATTCTTCATGCGAGTGCAACCAGTGCATATTCGTTTAGTTTAGTTATATTTGATTATTGGAACATGTAATGGATTAGTTATTTTTATGTCTTGAGTTTTGGAGATAATCAGATTAATTATTTATTATCATTGTTAGACACTCAGTTTATTATCTCTATGACTTTCACTTATTTGTTTATTACCTCTAATTATTATCGTAGAATGTGTGTGTGGTTTGACATGGTGGGTACGGTCTATATGAGATCCTGGTTGAACTGTTGGTTTATTGGCGGTTCATTACACCATTCCAATTAGACCAGAATTGGGGTGAAACAACTCGTCTGCCTATGTGGCTTACATAAATACCTTCGTGGAGTTCCCATATGGCTTTTTTGTCCTCCGTAGGAATAAGGCACCGCAACAGCGGGTGAGTCGTTGACTTGCTGTACAATATACAGTCTTAGAAAATGTACTAATTTGCTTTAGCTTAAATCCTGTGCCTTTTTTATCTTTCTTCTGGTATGATGGCTGCTTTAGGTAAGATTTTATTGGATCTATCCAAGTCGTCTCCTAGTCAAGTTGGATCACATCCATGTCCTCTTCTATGCTTGGTTTACTAAGCACATTTATGTATACTAGAGTGTGAAGCGTAGACAGGTCGTTTGCTATAACTATGGAAAATGTGTCTGCTTCGGCATTGTTTCTCGCTCGACGTTGGAGATTTGGTATTCTTCTAGGTGGGAGAGCTCTTACTTGGCCTTAGCTAGGTATTCTTGCATATGAGCTTGTTGATAATTTCAAGTCTTCTTACCATCAGGCTCTTAGCAAGTCAGAGCTCGATGAGTAGGACTTTATGTTCTACCTTGTTGTTTGTCTCATAGAACTCAAACCAGAGGGCGACCTAGATTTTAAACTTTTTTAAACTTGTCAAGATTATCCCTACCCCTGAATATTGGTCATTTGAGGACCCATCTATGTATAGAGTCTATGCCTGTGGTGACTGGGCCTTTATTCTCTTCTTCTCTTCTTCTCTTCTTCTCTTCTTCTCTCATCCTAGATTGTCCTCTTTTAAGCTCGCTTCTATTGTGACGCTGTCTTCTTCGGAGGTCTCCAATAAGAAGTCGGCTAGTACCTACACCTTGATGGCTGTCCTTGGCTGGTATTGCAAGTCCAACTTGCCGAGTTCTATAGCCCAGTTTACAAGTCATTCTGATACATCGGGTAGGCCTAGGATCTTCTTCAATGGCTTATCCGTCAGTATAGCTTGCAGGCTGCCACGACCAAGGCTAGCACTAGTCTTTCCAGTGGTTGGTATGTGGTCTCCATGTCAAGGATGATTTTGCTAACATAATATATAGGCCTCTGGACGCAGTCGAGTTCCTTGATTAGCACCGAACTCACTGCTTCCCAAAAATTACCAGGTAGAGTTGGAGTTGGTCACCAACCTCTGGGCAAGCCAGCAATGGGGGAGATGATAAGTATTCTTTTAGCTTGTCGAAGGCTTTCTGACATTCCTCGGTCCAACTGAAGGGTTTCGCCCCTTTTAGGGTCTTGAAGAAGGGTAGACAGCGATCTGCCAGCCTAGACATGAAGAGTCCTAGGGCAGTTATTGGTCCTATCAACTCTTGTACTTGCTTGGGCTTGGAGGGTGCCGTCATCTTCATGATGGCCTCAATCTCAGCCGGTTAGCTTCAATCCCTCGTTGAGACACCATGAAATCGAGAAATTTTCTCGAACTTCATCTAGTGGCTTCTGGGGGCTTCGAAAGCTTCTTGCAGGTCGTCTAGATGGGTCAAATTTTTCTTGCTTTTTACAAGGAAGTCATCAACGTAGACCTCCTTATTCTTGTCGATCTAATTCTCGAAGACTTTATTCACCAGCTGCTAGTAAGTCGCCCCTGCATTCATCAAACCAAAGCGCATAATGTTATAATAGTATAGACCTTCCTTGGTTATGGCTCACCAGTCAAGCTATGTATCTTGCCTAGATGTACCTCATCATACAACACTTACCTTAAAATGCCTTTCTTACTTGCTTATCTTTCATATTGGGTGGTTCACCAGCTCACCGGCTTGAACTACGGATCTTGCCTAGATGTACTCCTACCACTCTTTACTTTAACTTACCATATCTAAGCATTTTTGTTCTTACTTAGTTCATTTACTAATTTCTTATCATTCCTATTCTCATTCATAACTTGTTGTCCTTATAAGCTTATAATAGTCCATTATAGACATTGAACAATTTGACATTGCCTTTATAACATAGTACATAATCTTGCTGTCCATATAAACATATAACAATCCATTAAATGCAATGAAACACTTGCCTTTACCTTTATATCATAATACTTAACCTTGTTGTCCATTTAAGCTTTCAACAGTACAATATGGGTATTAGTTGACTTGACTTCACATATATGCCATAGTTTATAACTTCATCCCCAAAATATAATCTAAACAAATTTTTCTAACATTTGACAATAAACAATCAACCTATAATCAGCTTAAAACAATGCAAAAATCATAGTTCTTTCATTCCTTGATGAATACTGCAGTCCATTATCATAGGCATAATAATACTCTATATTACATACCCTTAAAAGTTTAACCACTTAACTTTAAGAGTAGCTTCTTTTTTTTTTTTTTTTTGCTAAAAGTCCATAAGATATATCAGAAAAATAAAAAAATTACAAAACATCCTAATAGGGTGTTAAACCTCCACCTTCAGCAATGCCATCAATAGGAGCCACCCCGAGTAAACCAAGACTATTGAAACCGATACCTAAGTCTGTGGGAACCAAGACTATTGATAGTAGCTTGTTCTAATGGCTCATAACATCCTTGAATACCATACAAAGCAAATATCCAAGCTATTCAATACATAATGGATGGTCACAACAAGCATATCGATTTATATTGGTAAAACTGAAACTTAATCTTACACCTTTTCACTTAACTCCTTGACTAATAGCATAACCCATTTCATTTAACAATCCATCACATAAGTCAAACCATATAACATGCATTTACTTATATTCTTGCACATGCATTATACGTAATAGCCTGCTACAAAGAAACTCACCTTAATTTGTCAAAAATAAATCTTCAATGACACTTCCAAGCTCACTTAGAAAAATTCAGCAATTTTGGGGCTTATATGCCTACATTAGGAAGAGCTATTTAATAACAAATTTTAACTCTATATAACCTACACATAGCATAAATATTATATGCTTTGAAATTCCTCACCTTGCTATCCAGAATACTCTCAAGAAGACTTCACTTGATATGCCACCCAAAATCAGCTTTTGAAGTTTCCTAACCTAGTAACACATTGGAAGATATTTAGCATAGCTTTTCCCTTTTTTATCTTATCATAAAAACTCCCATTACATCTCATAATCACCCATTAAAACTGTCACACCCCAATTCTGCGCTATTCAGAATGGTGTGATGAACCGCCAATAAACCAACGGTTCAACCAGGATCTCAAATAGGCTATGTCCGTTTGCTTAAACCATACACATCCACAACCATAATCAGAGTAAATAAACAATAGCGGAAGTCTTTATACTAATGAACTGAGAGTCTAAAGATGATAATATAAATAAATTATTCAATTATCTTCAAAATACTAAGACATAAATAAAATAATTTAATCAATTACATCGTCTGTATAATTTAACTAAAATCTAATCGAAGACGCATGAGTTGCACTCGCATGACGAATCATGTGACTCCATCATAACTTCAGCATCCATCACCGTTGCATGCATGTACATTGGAGCATTCATATAATCTTCCACTGTAATACCTGCATCATCAACTAAAAAAATATTCGACGTCGAAAGGGTGAGCACACATCACGGCTCAGTGAGCAAATAAAACAATGCAACAAACATATGCATGCATTCAATTCATATCTTTGGTCTGGTTCATAAGTTTGCAATGTTCTATAGAAAGATTCGGTGGCCTCCTTACCTCTATACACGAATGTGTGGAACCGCCCAATGGATTAAACACCATTGTCGCCCCCACATGCACCCACCATGGAATAGAGATAGAGCTAAAGTGCTTAGGACCGCACCGCATCACACTTCCCCTGGTGCTCTACACATACCAACATATGTAAGCCCCTGTTGGCGAGGGCTTGCAAACTCGGCTCGCAACTAACCAATCCTGATGTCAAACAGTGTATCCAAGGCCTCACCCCAGCATCCCTCAATACGTCCATAGAGATAGAGCTAAGGCCCCCTGGCAGAGTCAGAGACTACACGGTCCGAGACCACCTCCCCTGATGCCCTACGACGTAATAGTTCTGCTAAGGTAATGGCGATACGACGATGTCAGTGGACAAGACTTGAGTAGAGATAGAGCTAGAGTCTGGTGACCAGGCTGAACCACAGTGTCACGTCCTTCCTCTGATGTCCCACTCGCATCAAGTACACTAACCACATACAAACATTTACATGCCTATTCCTAGCATCATCATCAACATTATATTATAAATAAACGAAAATTAAATATGCATGAACAGTAATAACAGGAATAGTGGATGACATGTGATATGCACATTACATGTAAGACCCGCACTCCATAAACCCGGTCTAAACCTTGATTTCATGTCGTAGCAAGTCTTCCGATCATCACCGGGCCAGACGGGACGAGCGGATGACAATCAAGTACGAAATCAGACCAAAGACGGACAACTAAGTATGATTTTATGTTGACCGATTGATGGTACCGGTCAACATACCGGTCGACCGGTCAACTCTGCGCAGTTGCCTACGGAGATCCAGAATTGGATCTTTACGGGTCCTACATTCCTAAACCCTAATACCTGGACCTTCCTAATCCTAATAGGGTTACTAAACCCTAATCCTAGCCTATATAAACACCTCTAACCTTCCTCAAATCCTTTCCATTACTTCTCACAAACCCTAGAGAGGAGAAGGAGGTTGGAGAAGGAGAAGGAGCTAGGAAGAAGAAGGAAGTGCCGCCATTGCCGTTCGACGACGCTCACCTTACGCTAGTCGATGGTAAGTGTTTTAATCATTCTTTTTACTCTATGACTCTAGGATAGTTGTATGGTTGGATCAATACCATGCAAAGCAGGTATTGATCTAAAACCCTAATTGGATATTAAACCCTAATTTGCCATCAAACCCTAGATTCGAGTTCTAGGATGATTATCATCAAAACTAGACTTGAATGAGTTGGAGATAACTCTAACTCAAAGCTCAGACTTAGAATGGATAGGAGAAACCCTGGACTCAATAGAGAATGATCGACGGCAGTCAAAAAACCAAGTGTATGGTCTTTCGGAGACATACCAGTCGACTATACCGGTTGCACCCTGGGCAATCGGTATGTTGCGATCGGTACCTTTTGGGGGACTGGTCGATGGGGACCGGCAGACCATACCGGTCACCAGATTTTCCCCACAGAGCTACGATCGGTACATGCCACCGATCAGCTCTGTGAGTGTATTTTTGTAACCTCGTTGGTTTTCTGACCAACGTAAATCCTAAGAAACTATTTTAATTGAACCCTAATATTATGTAGGACTTTGTGATAGCATGTTTGGATCTTGCGACGTGGAGCAAGCTATCAAATGAGCGTCAGGTAAGGGAATCTGACCTAAACCCTAATAGTTAATGGACAGTAAACTGTTGTTAATAACAATGGATATGTGGATTGATGTTTGTGCATAACGCATGTCATCCTTTACTTTCATCTATTATTATTGTTCATGCATATTCCATATGATAGGATGTGATTGTTAGGCATGTGATTGTTTTCGTTGGTGTGTGGAGTGGGAAGGGCATGGGGCCTGGGATCATTCCTCATACTGGTACCTTTTGTAGTATTCTATTTTAACATGCTTGGTATGGGTGGGTATCAGGGGAAGGTCACGGCACGGTGGTCTCCGATGTTGACGTTGATCTGGCCATGATGATGTGGCACTGTGGTCTCCGATGTTGACGCTGGCCAGGCCACGATGCTTTAGCTCTATCTCTATGCCGTAGGGAGTTATGTTGGGATAGGGTCTACCTACGTATTGTTCTATCCTAGTATGCTTGTTGCGGGTAGGGTATCAAGGGGAGGTGAGGTATTGTGGTCTCCAGCCTGGCCTGCACACTCTAGCTCTATCTCTATGCCGTAGATGGCTATACTGGGATAGAGCCTACATTGATGACATATAGGATTGGTTAGTTACGAGTCCAGTTTGCAAGCCCTAGCCAATAGGGGCTTAGGTACTGGTATGGGTGGAGTATCAAGGGAAGTGCGGGCATACCTTAGCTCTATCTCTATTCCATGATGGGTGCATGTGGGTCGATGGTGGTGTGATCTACTGTGCGATGCCACACACTCATGTACAGAGGTGCGGGGGCCACCAAACCTTTCTATAGCACATTGCAAACTTAAACCAGACCACAACATAAAATGATTGTTACTCGTGCATAATATTGTGAAACTATCTGATTATCTTACTGAGCTAAGTTGTGAGCTCACCCTTTGTATATACATTGTTTTTAGATGTTGATGCAGGTTACACGGTGGACGACTACGTGAACGCTCCGACGTATGGTGGCGTTGCTGCTTTGGATGTACAGGCAGGAGAGGACGAGCATGACGCTTCATGCGAGTGTTCTTTCTGCGTGTACCTTTGATTGACTTTTATTTATTTTCAGTTATTTTTAGTTGGATTAAGTGGATGTAAGGATATTATATTTTATGTTTTTAAATTTGGATAATTGATTATGTTATTTAAATTTATCAATAAATACTCAGTTCATTTATTTAAAGACTTTCGCTGTATTATTTATATTCTGATTGTGGTTATGTGCAATGGTTTGTATGAGTGGACACGGTCTTATCGAGATCCTGGTGTAAACCGTTGGTTCAGTGACGGTTCACTCACACCATTCTGGTTGGTTCAAAATTGGGGTGTGACAACTTGATATCAGAGCTCCTAGGCTCTGTCCAATAGACCATATTGCACTTAACTATGTCGATGAACTGAGTTAGGAAAAATTTATAAATCTTAATATAAACACACCTTAAGCATTGTTTGATATCTGAGACAAATTAAGAAAGAGCATAATGTACTATATTAAATATGGAATTTAATAATACATATTCACTAGTTAGAGTGGACCATAAAGATTTTCATTAAACTGAAGGAAAATAACAAATGTAATAGTACTACAGGGTACAGTCCACAAGTCGGACAGTTACTCTGTTAACAAAATAAAATACATAAAAATAAAATAAAACTACATCTGACTATGGTAGAGTAGCGGTCCTAGATGGTACCGGGTCTGCAATATCATAGTCCCGCTCGTACACCTCTCTGAGCCAATGAACCTGATCCTGTGTGACCCGTAGGCTACAAGCTAGACGCCCCAACTCCTGACCCATCTCTCGCTGAGAATCCATGAGCCCTCTCTGAGTATCTAGGATGCCTCTTTGGGTGTCTCTGATATCCATGAGCATGCTCATCACCGGGTCCGAAGGGGGGATGAGACGGTCCTGCTGTAGGTGTAGGCTGTGGTGCTGGAGGTATAGGCTGTGGCGCTGGTACTGGTACATCCTCTGCCCTATCATCGCTATCCCCATCATCACTCTCAGCCTCTGCTGCATGTGCCGCATTGGCTGCTGCTGCTGCGGCTGCTACCCTCCTGAGTGGGCGGGGACACACCTCCATCTCATCGTCACTAACTAGCAGGGAGTCCATCTGCATCCTAAGGATGGCATCCCAGTCGATGTCGGAGGTCATAGTATCCTCAGCTGCAACCTCACCCCGCATATCCACTCGTAGGCGCTGCAGAAGTGTAGTGATGACACGGCCATATAGGAGGTTACTACCCTGATCAGCCAGGATTACCTGATGCATAGTCCGAATGATGAGGTAGGGAAGAGAGACCCGCTCCCCAGTGCAGACACAGTAGGTCAGATACTGAGTGAGCTGGGATAACTCACTGTAGTGACCTCTTTGGGGCACAATGTTCTGCTGGATAATACGACTATAAACCCGAGGCGAAGGTCTCAAGCTGGCAGCCTTCATAGGAGCCCCAAGGTTGAGAATCTGATCCGCTATCTCTCGGCGCAGACTCTTGCTCAGATAGCCCTTCACTTTTGGAGGGCAGTATACCAAATCTCCATCATTGGGAACCCCAAGCAGATCACCCAGCTGATGGGTGTCGAAGGAGATAGGGACAGCCTTGACAAAGCTGGAAATGTGCAATTCCCTACCATGATTGGGATCATTGACATCCCCATGAAGCTCCAGGTTAGCATAGAAGTGTTTGACTAGGTTGGGGCGGGTGGTCACTGTGTAGGTAATGACAGGCAACCACCCTAGCCTCTCAAAAGCTGCTTGTACATCGAACCTTTGCACCTGCTCCAAGTTGGCACGTCGGTCAGATTCTATATTCTTCCTATCATACCAGGGGTAGCGGGCTTGTGCCGCCTCAGAACAGAACCACCGCTCATCAAGCTGTGGAACTGACGGATGAGGAGTGCGCATGCCCAAGCCATAAGAACGCTTGCCAAGACCATGTCGTGGAGCCATTTAAACTACAAAACAAATGAAAACAAGAAGAAAAATTATCAAAAATTCGGCAGCATAACGACAGTAAATTGGGAAAAAGCCTCGAACTCACCCAAAACTTGGGGAGGAGGACTTACGTAACCCCTGCACACTTCAAGCAAACCAATCAGATGCAATTCCATCAAGAAATTTAAGAAATTGAAGAAAATCAAGAAAAATTCGAAATTTTTGCAAAACCTAGGTTAAAAACTAGAAAAATTCAATTTTTATGAAAACCATTCGGTGGAAGTCCAAATTTGTTAAGGTCTTTTTCTCTTGGGCGTCTCTAGACCCTTTCTAAGCCGAAGGAAAGAAGTTCCTACGGTTAGAATCTTCCAATCGAAGAAAAACCTAAAATTTCAACTAAAAACGATATGAAAATCTTGTAGAAATTGGATAGAGAGGGAAGAGGCTTACCTGGAGACGATGTGCTGAGTTTGGATCGAAAGGAAACCACTCCCAAGATGACCGGTTGGACTGTAGAAACTCAGAAGCCAGAGGAGAATCGCCACCGGAGAGAAGGAAGGAAAGAAAAGTGAGAAAAATCTCACTTTTCGTGATTTTAAAAGCTTTTCTGGGTATACCGATCGACACTTTTACCATACCGGTCGATCGTCGACTGGTGATCCCTGGTATAGTCGACCGGTACCTCTCAGTCAGATGGGAATTCTAACCGGTTGACTATACCGGTCGCTTCATTTTCTACAGAGTAGCGACCGGTATGTTGCGACCGGTCAACTATAAAAAGGTCAGAAAATTTTATGAAAAATTATAAAAATTTACAATTTAAATTTCCTTTCCGACTTATCGCCTTACATTGTTCAAGACTAACATGATTATTCGACTGTATCTCACGTGTTATGTCTTCTTCTCAGATCCAGATAAGACTAATCTGAGATGGTAGGTGGGAACGGTCGTAGGGGTGCTAGAAAGCGTCACCACTCCAGGGTGCGTCAGGCAGAGGAAAATGTAGAAATCGGCTATGTGGAAGAGCCAAACCAAGCAGCTGAAGAAGGGCAGGTTCATACGGCACCAACAAATTTGCCCGGCCCTCCTCACACGAACTCTGAGACAATTGTGACCAATCTGGTATATCAAATGGAAGCTCAGCAGAAAGCATTCCTGAGCGAGATGTTAAAGATGTTTAGGCCATCGGGTTATGTTCCCACTAAAGGTACGCCTGAATCTGGGGGGAATAATGCTACACTGCCGATGCATGGTAGCCCAAGGCCGATGGGCCAAGCTCAAAATTTGCATCCACTGCATCAGTTCCCGTCGTCTTCTGCTTATCAGGGAGTCTACCCGTATCCACCACCATGGTACGGAATGAATACACATGGGCAGCACGATCTGAGTCGGGCAGTGGATAGATTCTTAAAGCTGAAGCCTTCTACATTCATAGGTAAGACAGGGAAACCATTGTGGCCAGCACAGTGGGTTGCAGAAATGGAGAAGAATTTTTGCCTGATGACTTGTACAGAGGATGAGAAGGTACTGTTTGCCACTCATATGCTAAAAGAATATGCGAATGCTTGGTGAAATTCTACACGGGCATATCTGGAGATGAAGCATACACAGGTGGATTGGGCAGTGTTCAAAGTAGCCTTCTTCGATAAATATTTTTCGAAGAGCTTCAGAGATCAGATGGAGAAGGAATTCCTAAATCTACAGCAGTCTCAGTCGACTGTGGATGCTTACCAGCAGAGGTACGAAGAGTTATTTTTCTTCGCACCGGCAAGTATGCAAGAGGAAGAGACCAAGACACGTAGGTTCACCATGGGACTGCATGGAAGCATCAGAGAGCATATATTGGGTCTGGACAAGAAAATTTACAATGAGGCTGTACTGGTTGCAAGAGTGATATAATCTAGTCAGAGGGACAACTTCTTTGCACAGAACAGGGGATTAAAGAGACCCGCTACGGAGATTTCAGGTGGCGGTAACAATAGACCTTTCCTCCCATACAGAGCTCAGTCCACTACAGTGCCTGCAAGGAACAATACGGCACCACCTGTGCCACAGTTCGCTGGACACAACCCGAATATCAAATGTTATAACTGCCAGCAACTGGGTCATGTTGCAAGGAACTGCACTCTGAATAAGAAGCAACCTCCACAGCAAGGAAAAGTATTTGCTGTCACCACCGAAGAGGCAGTCGCATCACCTGATGTGGTCACTGGTATGATTCTACCCCTTACTATTTGGCTTACTATTTCATTGTGTGTGTGAGCATGTAGAACTAAGGGACAATAAAATTTCAAGAATTATAAATGTAGCTAGTATACCTGCCAGAGTACTCTTTGACTCTGGGGCCACGCACTCCTTTGTTTCTATTTCGAGTTACCGATCAAGCACTTGAACCCAAGCTTGATAGTTCGCTCTCCGCTAGGAGTCGAGGTGGCTTTGACTGAATACTATGGGCCGTGTACAATTTGTATTGAGGGCCGAGACTTAGAAGCAAGTCTGGTACTACTCGAGATGGCAGACTTTGATGTCATCTTGGGAATGGATTGGCTAGGCCATCATTCAGCTAGCCTATTATGTGGTGAAAGGAAGCTTGTGCTTACAAAAAAAAAAAGGGAAAGGAGTTTAGCTTCACTGGGACCAAGTTACCTAGGAAGCGAAAGCTGATCCTCTCCGCCCTAAAAGCTAAGAGATGCTTAGAGAAGGGGAGAATGGGCTATTTAGTGTCTATAGTTGACATCACTACTGAGGTGCCAAAGATGGAAGATCTAGATGTGGTGTGAGAATTTCTAGATGTATTTCCAGAGGATTTCCCAGGTCTACCATCAGACAGGGCTACAGAATTTGTGATAGACCTTATGCCAGGTTCGGCGCCGGTGTCTAAAGCACCGTACAGGATGGCCCCTACCGAGTTAAAGGAGTTGAAGACTCAATTACAAGAATTGTTAGATAAGGGTTTCATACGACCTAGCATATCGCCTTGGGGAGCACCTGTATTATTTGTCAAGAAGAAAGACGGAAGTGTACGGCTGTGTATCGACTACCGTGAACTGAACAAATTAACGATCAAGAATCGGTATCCTTTGCCTAGAATAGATGATCTGTTCGATCAATTGTAGGGTGCAATGGTTTTCTCGAAGATTGATCTTCGATCAGGGTATCACCAACTGAAGATCAAGGCCAGAGATATTCTGAAGACTGTTTTCAGGACAAGATATGGGCATTATGAGTTTCTAGTTATGTCGTTCGGGTTGACTAATGCACCAGCGTCGTTTATGGAAGTGATGAACGGAGTGTTTCATGATATGTTGGACACTTCGATCTTCGTATTCATCAATTACATATTCGTCTACTCGAAGGATAGAGAGACTCATGCAACACACTTGAGAGCAGCCCTACAACGGCTGAGAAAGGAGAAGCTTTATGCCAAGTTCAAGAAGTGTGAATTTTGGCTGAAAGAAGTGGCTTTCTTGGGCCATGTAGTATCTGAAGATGGTATCAAGGTTGATCCAAGTAAGATAGCTGCTATAGTAGGATGGGAAGCACCAAAATCTATTGCGGAGATTCGTAGTTTCCTTGGGTTGGCTGATTATTATAGAAGATTCGTGGAGGATTACTCAAGGATCGCTGTTCTACTCACCAGACTAACCAATAAGGGAGAGAAATTCATATGGACAGATGAGTGCAAGAAGTGCTTCCAGACTTTAAAGTCAAGACTATTCTCTGCACCTATCTTGACCATCCCAGAACTAAGCGTACCGTTTACCTTATATACGGATGCTTTAGGGTTGGGTCTTGGGTGTGTATTGATGCAAGGAGAACAGTAATTTCTTACGTATCAAGACAGTTAAAAGAGCATGAGAAGAATTATCCAACGCATGATTTGGAGTTAGCAGCGGTTATACATGCCATCAAAACTTGGAGACACTACTTGTACGGTGAAAAGTTTCAGATTAAGTCAGATCACAAGAGCTTAACTTATCTTTTCACTCAGAAGGATCTGAATATGAGACAGAGGAGATGGCTGGAGTTATTAAAAGATTATGACTGTGACATCCAGTACCATCCGGGTAAAGCAAATGTTGTAGCTGACGCCTTAAGCAGAAAGTGGGCATCGAAACCTGAGGCAGAACCAAGTACAAATGTCGCATTATGTGCCGTAGCCTCAAGTTCAATTGAAGGCGATGAAGAGTATATAATAGAGACTGCAGAAGATCCAGTCGAGCAAGGCTTAACTCATAAGTTCACCATGATGTTCGCAGCTTTGAAGTTCTCACCAGATCTAGTTGATGAAGTCAAGGTAGCAATCCTACAGGATCAACATCTCAAGACAGTGCAAGAAGACCTAGAGAAGGGTACGAGCAATCCTGACTTTACCTTGGATTCAGACAAGGTACTCAGATATCATGGACGATTATGTAGACCTGAGAGTGAAGACTGCAATATCAGAGATCGAGTTATGACTGAAGCTCATTATACTCCATATTCGGTACATCCAGGAAGTACCAAAATGTACCATGATTTAAGAAGACTGTATTGATGGAGGGGTATGAAAGCAGATATAGCTCGTTTAGTGTTCCAATGTCTGAATTGTCAACAAGTTAAAGCAGAAATGTCACACCCCAATTCCGCACTATTCGGAACGGTACGATGAACCGTCAATAAACCAACGGTTCAACTAGGATCTCACAATAGGCTATCCCACATATGATAAACCAAAACACAATTCACATTAATCAGAGATAATAAAATAAATAGCGAAAGTCTTACAGATAATGAACTGAGAATCTAACTGTGATAACCATAAATAAATATCAAATTATTGTTAAATCAACTGAGACATAATTAAATAAATATCAATTACATGTCTTTAATAAAATTTAACAATCTAATCGAACACGCATGAGTTGCACTCGCATGAGGAGTCATGCATATCCACTAAGTCTTCAGCTCCCATTATCGCCACATGCCCGTACACAGGAGCATTCATATAATCTTCAACGGTGGTACCTGCATCATCAACTAAAAGTATTCGAATTCGAAAGGGTGAGCACACATCACGGCTCAGTGAGCAAACAACACAATGCAACAATACATATGCATGCAATCAATTCATATCTTTGGTCTGGTTTAAAGTTTGCAATGTGCTATAGAAAGGATAGGTGGCCGCCGCACCTCTATACACAAGTGTGTGGAAACGCCCAATGAAAATGGCACTGTCGCCCCACATGCACCCACCATGGACAACATACACCCCATGAAAACGACATGGCTGTACCGGTTGCACATACCAACACGTAAGCCCCTGTTGGCGAGGGCTTGCAAACTGGGCTCGCAACTAACCAACCCTAATGTCAAACAATGTATCCAAGGCCTCACCCCAGCATTCCTCAATACATCCATAGAGATAGAGCTAGGGTCTGGTGACCAAGTTGAACCACAATGCCACGTCCCCCCCTGATGCCCTACGACATATTAGTTTCGCTAAGGTAATGGCGATACGACGATGTTAGTGGACAAGACTTGAGTAAAGATAGAGCTAGAATCTGGTGACCAGGCTGAACCACAATGTCACGTCCTCCCCCTGATGCTCTACTCGCATCAAGCACACTAACACTTGCTTAGTGGACATGACTTGAATAGACCATGGCACAATATACCCCGATGAGAATGGCATCGAAGTACCGTTTGATACCATCCCTACCAGCACCATGTACACCAGCCAAACACAAACATTCACATGCCTATTCCTACCATCATCAACATCATCATGTTATAATCAATAAATTTAAATATGCATGAACAGTAATAATAAAAATATTGGATGACATGTTGAATGCACATTACAAACACGCACGCATATCACAATCATGGTATTAGACTCAAGAAATAAAAACAGTTTGTTATTAACCAATTAGTTTAGGTCTTGTTCCCTCACCTTAGCTTGTTAATAGATCCTCTTCCAAGCTTTAGAATCACCTTTATTATGTTATTATATTGCTAGAAGACCTAACAAAGTAGATAGAATTTAATTAGAATTAATTTTAAATTTAAAAATCATGTTGTTAACTGAGGGTCGGAGGTAGGGTCAGAGTCATGATCGACCCTGGGTGCGACCCTCCCCAAATCTGGACTTCCAGAACCTTGGGGGTCGATACTCAGGGTCACATAGGGTCGGATGGTCATCGACCCTCTGTGCGACCCCCTGTGGGTTTTGGTCAATTTTCCTCCTTTTAGTCCATTCTTCGTGTTTGGGGTCCTATGGCTTGCTCCTACAGTCCATTCAATATACATTCCATGGTCTAGAACCATGAATCATTCACCTAAATAGCTTTCATGTATTCTCCCATGGTTTTCCATGAAAACCTAACCATGGATGGGTGATTTGGGTTTCTTCTAAGTCATACCCTCTTCATAAACCATTCTAAAGTCTTAAATAAATCATGGGGAATGTATTCATACCTTAGGTTTGCTGAGATTCAGAGTTCCTCTGAATTTCCTCTTCTTCCTTAGCCTTTTCTTCAAGTTTTCCTTCTCTTCTTCTTTTCCTTCTCTTCTCTTTCTCTCAATCCAATTAGGGTTGTAAAAGGATTGAAAGAGGCATAGGGACGTCCTATTTATAGAGTAAAACCTCCCAAAATAAGTCCCATTGAGTTTAGGAAAGGTTCCAATTGAAATTAGGAAGGTTTCTTAATTTTTGGTTCGTGCTGTTTTTCTTGAATACCGAGGGTCGATGGGAGGGTCGATGGGAGTGTCAAACAATTCATTGACCCTCTGCGACCCATGGTTGAGGGTCGATAGTGAGGGTCGATGAGGGGGTCGGACCTGTCTGTTAAGACATGCGACCCTACCCTCATTTTGACTATTTTTGGGTAAATTTTCATATTGGGTCTTGGGTTTCTTCACACACTTGGTCCACTTGGCTCGACCATGATATGTAGACGAGTCCCGACACAAAATATAAGGTTAGGCCGGGTTCGTGGCGTGCGGGTCTTACAACTCCACCACCCTTAAAAGAAATTTCGTCCTCGAAATTTAAACGTACGGATCTTACAAAACCCCCATCCTTAAAATAAATTTTGCCCTCAAAATTTGAATTTACTTCGGAGTCCATAGGTAGAAATTCTATTTCTGCATTGCATCTTCTTCCTCCTATGCACTCTTCTCCACGTCTTGTCTTTGCCGGGTTACCTTCATATAATAATTATCCCGGCTTTGGAAACATTGTACCTTCCCACTGGTGAACTAGGCTGGTACCACTTCAATAGTTAACATTCTATCTAATCCAGTGATTCTGTGGTCAATACCTTTGATATGGATCTCCAATGTACTTCTTCAATAGAGACACACGAAATACATCATGCACACTAGACATGGATAGCGGTAACGCTAATTGATATACAACTTTTTAACGTCTCTCCAAAGTTTATAAGATCCAACACATATATAAAATATGACTTTCCCTTCTTGTCGAATCGTTTCAAACTGCGCATAAGTGATATCTTCAAAAACACTTTGTCACTTATGGCGAACTCAAGGTCTTGGTGTCTCTCCTGACATCTTGAGCTATCCTGGCCCTTTTTCTTTGATCTTGTCTGCCACTCGATAGTTTTCTTCCATAGACTTAGGTCTTAAACTCTTCATTCATCAACTTCATTCCAAAACAAAAGAATTTGACATTCTTACCGTACCATGCTTTTTAGGTGACATCTACATAGTAGTTTGGTAGCAAATTCACTCCACATATAGCTTAGTTAGCCGCTCCAAAGCATACCGAGATCGTATAGCAATGGACTGAGCTATCTTTATAAGGCAATCACAATCACCCAACCATGTCAACCGATTTGGGAGTCAGTGGCAAATCATTGACATAGTTCACGATACTGCAGTTCCATTCCCAAAACAAAAGTCAGGGTTTGGTTTTCCTTTTCTAAGTCTGCTTACACCGTTTTTATATACAGACCTAACAAAATTACTACTTCTACTTCATCCATCAATTCAGAGATGATCTTTAATGCCACAAGCGCAACCGACGAACTATTGCTCCATAAGTTCATCCATAAATTCTCGCTTAATTGGATCATTACGAGTTTCTATTATATGTTACTCTCCTTCCAAATCTGAATCTATTGCTGCGAAACATAAGGTAGCATTTATACTGGATCCTTCCTTGGACTTCATAATTCCCATTGGCGATCGTATAAGCAGTTTGTAGTCTAAAGATTTAAGGGGTATATTTAGCTTCTTTCCAATTGACACAAATATAAAAGGATAAGTAACTCCATAATCAAAGAGCACTCTAGCAAGATTGCCATTACTAGGTACGATACCTGAGATTTATTTTAATTTAGTCTACATGCTCATACAATGTAACATAAAATGACAAGTTCAGGTCATACCTGTGACCACATCAAACGATATGGCAGCATCCTTGGCTGAAACAGCGTAAACTCTTCCTTGCTGTAGTTGTTTTCTGGGCTTAGTACACTCTCTTGAGACATGCCCTACTTGGTTGTAGTTAAAACATCTGATCCCCTCACCATTTTGCTTTGGTTGCCATGGGGTTACTGAAATGGTTTTGGTTGCAGCATTGAAGCCCTGGGTACGGAAGTGTTGGAATACCTTGGTGTTTCCTCCGTTTAAATAATGTCTCCAAGTCTTGATTGCATGAATCATAATTTTTTACTCCAATCATGAGTTGGGTAACTCTTCTCATGCTCTTTCAGTTTTCTTAAAACATATGAAATCTCTTATTTACCTTACATCAACCCGCATCCTAGATCCAATCCGGAAGCTTCGATGGATAGGGTAAAAGGTTTCCCTGGTGCCGGAACAATCAAGATGGGAGCTGATATCAATCTTACTTTAGAATCTGGAAATATTCTTCACCCTTGTCAGTCAAATTAAACTCCTCTCCCTTCCTGGTTAGCTTGGTAAGAGGTTTTGCGATCTTAGAGTGGTCCTCCAAAATCGTCAGTAATAACCAGCTAAACCCAAGAAACTTCTGATCTTCGCAATACTCTTTAGGTGTTTCTCACCATATGATTACCTCTATCTTAATAGGGTCCACTTTAATCCCTTTTTTATGATGCTACGTGATCTAAGAAGATCATTTTGTTTAATCATGTCTCATATTTCTTGGACTTGGCATAAAACTTTTCCCTTTTTAACTGTTCTGGAGCTACTCCAAGATCCGTTGTACGAGTTGCCTCATTCATGGAATAAATCAAAATGTCATCTATGAAAACTATGACCGACGTGTCCAACATGTCATGAAACACCCAGTTCATCAGCTCCATAAAAGATGTAAGGGCATTGGTTAATCCAAACGTCATAATCGAGAACTCATAATGTCCAATCCCGATTCTAAAAGCTATCTTTGAGATATTTCTGTCCCAAATTCTTTAGCTGATGATATCTTGACTGAAGAAAATACCTTTGCTGCTTGCAACTATTTAAACAAGTCATCGATCTAAGGTAGTAGATATCGATTCTTGACTGTGAGCTTGTTTAGTTCCTTCATCTCTTATGATTTTCAAAGACTATTGCTAACAATCTCATATCTTGAAAAGTTCATTAGCTTATATTTCCTTTTATCATTCTATTATATATCTCGAAAAGCATCTTCTGACTATTTACTCATTACATATCCCAAGTCTAAGCATTAGGGAATATGCTCAAAATTTCATTAATTCTGCCAAACTGTCTTGGTATTTGCTTAATCATTTCCTTTAACATTGGGCGTAACTCAGTATTACTTGTACTAATCTGAATACTATCAATGCCATGATTTTTGACTTTATCCTTATATCCACTCTTAGATTTGCCTTTAGGAATCTTATGCTTTGTCAAAATTCATATCGATATAACCATCTTTAACTTTACTTGAGTGCTATCTACTCTTTCCTAGTTACTCTTGATAGTTTTCACTTTTTTTTTTATGCACTCTTTTATAGACATGGCTCATATCCATCAATTCAGTAATCTCAAAATAGATCCTCCATTACTTCATCTGAGGTTCATTGGTCATAGCATTTAATCTGAATCCAATCATCTTTCTTCTAATAATTCTATTACCACTAATCATCTTTATCAACAAAGGTCAGGGAGTGTATGAATCAAAATGTCCATCCAAAAGTGATTCACTTCCTTCTGTCGATTTAGCATAATGACAACACTTGCTTTATCTAGTGAACCTAGGTTTAAAGAATCAGGAGTAAATCTGTGGTAATCCAACCGACATTAAAAGATCGTCAAGTTACACGGTGGTCCAAATATATAAAAATAGAGGTTTTACAACTCTTAACCTCATGGTTACAGGTTCTATTGAGTATATATAATGCCATTGGTCAAGGCACTATAGGACTAAATCTGGAGAAAGTTTTCGTACATCAGTAAATCAGGTAAAATCGAAAGATGTATGCTCAACATGATTAAACATTTAACTGTTCATTCAGTTCATATCTCTGATCATGTTGTCGATCATGAGAATGGTTCAGATTGGTATAATCAGGACTAATACTAAAGAAACAATATCTATAACTCCAATTGACAGGTTAAATCAAGAAGGTATCCTGTCAAGGTCCGAGAAATTAAAATCTGGTATGTGCATCCTCTATAATCATAAGAGTAAATCAATAATGCACTGCATCCTATATAAACCTATCTAGATATATGACCATAATAGATTTGATCCTTTGCTGAAAATGTCTGAGGTATCATCTTCAGAAGACATTCTTCAATCCTTGTTGGATCATTCTGTCATGATGCAACTATCCCATACATCGGTGGCTGATAAGGTTAACCACCTTGATACACTGCTTGTTGTGCACCAAACTTCTACACTGGGGTGTGCATTACTGGGACTTGCTGTGTGGTAGACACTATATTATAGATAACAGGTGTTGGGGTACAGTGATGCTACCAATTGGTACCATACTTGGTTTGACCCGGAGGTGTTGATGTAGCATCAGCAACTTGGGTAGTGATTTACATAGCAACTTCCATAGTCGGTCTCATCTGTTGTTGCTCTTGTATTTTATTGTGTCAAGTTTATGACAATCGTGACCAAGGTAATTGGTAGTCCATGTGGTTGGCTGGAGTGGCCTGGTTGTTCATTTCCTCTTATTTGCTCTAATCTAATTACTAACTCGGATGAGTTTTCATTACCCGTTCTCGACCCAGATAGTGGTGGGGTCAAGTTGCAACCTCTTCTTAATGCTCAGCGGGTAATGGATCAGCGTGTAGTGGATTTCACTCTGAGTCTCCATGTCACCCAGGGGTATAGCTTTAGTTTCTTGTAGTTACTCTTATTCTTAATGTGTGGCCATTATTCTCTTATCTCTGTTTGGATTTAGCCCGAGACCTTTCCCTTTACCTTTGCAGGAAATTAGGCATTACTAGCCATTTTCCTTCTTCCTCTGTCTTACATCGAGTTTCACATCTTGTGAGTACCAACTCAGTATTTAATTTTCTACTTTACAGAAGCTCCCTTCTTGCTACTGTACTATATCCTTGTATACTTGGATAACTACCCAACTTATAGATAATACCCTATATTATTTGTTTATTAAGATAATTTTTTTTTTGGCCTTCTCTTTCTATTTGAGTATACATATATAGTTTCACCTTTTATATGTACATTATTGTCTTGTTTAAGTTCTGTCTCAACCAACACAGGTGCTTATGGTGTGTTGTATTAAAGCTTTTAATTTATCTTAACTCAGTTCATGGACTCCAGTGATAGTATTCAGGTTTAATGGGTAAGGCCTACGAGAGCTCTGATACCAAGTTGTCACACCCCAATTCTATACCATTCGGAACGGTGTGATGAACCGTCAATAAACCAACGGTTCAACCAGGATCTCACAATAGGCTATCCCACATATGATAAACCAAAACACATTTCACATTAATCAGAGATAATAAAATAAATAGCGGAAGTCTTACAGATAATGAACTGAGAATCTAACTGTGATAACCATAAATAAATATCAAATTATTGTTAAATCAACTGAGACATAATTAAATAAATATCAATTACATGTCTTTAATAAAATTTAACAAAATCTAATCGAACATGCATGAGTTGCACTCGCATGAGGAGTCATGCATATCTACTAAGTCTTCAGCTTCCATTGTTGCCACATGCCCGTACACAGGAGCATTCATATAATCTTCAATGGTGGTACCTGCATCATCAACTAAAAGTGTTCGAATTCGAAAGGGTGAGCACACATCACGGCTCAGTGAGCAAACAAAATAATGCAACAATACATATGCATGCAATCAATTCATATCTTTGGTCTGGTTTAAAGTTTGCAATGTGCTATAGAATGGATAGGTGGCCACCGCACCTCTATAAACGAGTGTGTGGAAACGTCCAATGAAAACGGGACTATCGCCCCACATGCACCCACTATGGACAATATACACCCCATGAAAACGGCATGGCTGTACCGGTTGCCCATACCAATACGTAAGCCCCTGTTGGCAAGGGCTTGCAAACTAGGCTCGCAACTAACCAACCTTAATGTCAAACAATGTATCTAAGGCCTCACCCCAGCATCCCTCAATACATCCATAGAGATAGAGCTAGGGTCTGGTGACCAGGCTGAACCACAATGCCACGTCCCCCCCCCCCCTGATGCCTCTACGACATATTAGTTTCGCTAAGGTAATGGCGATACGATGATGTTAGTGGACAAGACTTGAGTAAAGATAGAGCTAGAGTCTAGTGACCAGGCTGAACCACAATGTCACTTCCTCCCCCTGATGCTCTACTCGCATCAAGCACACTAACACTTGCTTAGTGGACATGACTTGAATAGACCATGGCACAATATACCCCGATGAGAACGGCATCGAAGTACCGGTTGATACCATCCCTACCCGCACCATGTACACCAACCAAACACAAACATTCACATGCCTATTCCTACCATCATCAACATCATCATGTTATAATCAATAAATTCAAATATGCATGAACAGTAATAATAGAAATATTGGATGACATGTTGAATACACATTACAAGCACGCACGCATATCACAATCATGGTATTGGACTCAAGAAATAAAAATAGTTTGTTATTAACCAATTAGTTTAGGTCTTGTTCCCTCACCTTAGCTTGTTAATAGATCCTCTTCCAAGCTTTAGAATCACCTTTATTATGTTATTATATTGCTAAAATACCTAACAAAGTCGATAGAATTTAATTAGAATTAATTCTGAATTTAAAAATCATGTTGTTAACTGAGGGTCGGAGGTAGGGTCGGAGTCATGATCGACCCTGGGTGCGACCCTCCCAAATCTGGACTTCCAGAACCTTGGGGGTCGATACTCAGGGTCACATAGGGTCGGATGGTCATCGACCCTCTGTGCGACCCCCTGTGGGTTTTGATCAATTTTCCTCCTTTTAGTCCATTCTTCGTGTTTGGGGTCCTATGGCTTGCTCCTACAGTCCATTCAACATACATTCCATGGTCTAGAACCATGAATCATTCCCCTAAATAGCTTTCATGTATTCTCCCATGGTTTTCCATGAAAACCTAACCATGGATGGGTGATTTGGGTTTCTTCTAAGTCATACCCTCTTCATAAACCATTCTAAAGTCTTAAATAAATCATGGGGAATGTATTCATACTTTAGGTTTGCTGAGATTCAGAGTTCCTCTGAATTTCCTCTTCTTCCTTAGCCTTTTCTTCAAGTTTTCCTTCTCTTCTTCTCTTCCTTCTCTTCTCTTTCTCTCAATCCAATTAAGGTTGTAAAAGGATTGAAAGAGGCTTAGGGACGTCCTATTTATAGAGTAAAACCTCCCAAAATAAGTCCCATTGAGTTTAGGAAAGGTTCCAATTGAAATTAGGAAGGTTTCCTAATTTTCGATTCGTGCTGTTTTTTCGAATACCGAGGGTCGATGGGAGGGTCGATGGGAGGGTCGGACAATTCATAGACCCTCTACGACCCGTGGTTGAGGGTCGATAGTGAGGGTCGATGAAGGGGTCGGACCTGTCTGTTAAGACATTCGACCCTACCCTCATTTTGACTGTTTTTGGATATATTTTCATATTGGGTCTTGGGTTTCTTCACACACTTGGTCCACTTAGCTCGACCATGATATGTAGACGAGTCCCGACACAAAATATAAGGTTAGGCCGGGTTCGTGGCGTGCGGGTCTTACAAGAAAGGCAGAGACCCGTAGGTTTGCTACAACCGCTATCAGAGCCTGCGTGGAAGTGGGATTGCATCACTATGGATTTCATCACTGGCCTACCTTTGACACCAAGGTCAGTGGATGCAGTTTGGGTAATAGTCGATCGACTCACCAAGACAGCTCGATTCATTGTGGTCAGACCTCAGTATACCATGGACAAGCTGGCCAAGTTATATATTGATAATATAGTTAGACTTCATAGCGTCCCAGAAAGTATAGTATCTGACAGAGACCCTCGTTTTACATCAAAGTTCTGGGGAGGATTACAGAAAGCTATGGGAACCAAGTTAAAGTTTAGTACAGCTTTCCACCCTCAGACAGACAGGCAGTCAGAAAGGACTATTCAAATTTTAGAAGACATGCTCCGAGCTTGTGCATTAGACTTCAAGGGAGCTTAGGACGAGAAGCTATCACTTATCGAGTTTGCTTATAACAACAGCTATCAGGCTACAATTCAGATGGCTCCATATGAAGCACTCTATGGGAAAAAGTGTCGAACACCTCTGTTATGGAACGAGGTTGGAGAAAGAAGAATTATAGGACCGGAGTTCGTTGAAGAAACTTTTCGAGTGATTGATCAAATCAAGGAAAGAGTAAAGACAGCTCAAGTTCGACAGAAGCACTATGCGGATAATCGACGTCTAGATCTAGAGTTTGCAGTGGGTGTCAAAGTATTCTTGAAGATATCACCGGTGCGAGGTCTGAAAAGGTTTGGTAAGAAGGGGAAGCTATGCCCCAAGTATGTGGGACCATACGAGATATTGACCAGACGTGGTAATGTGGCATATCAATTGGCCCTACCACCATCTATGTCAAGTTTTCATGATGTGTTCCATGTATCATTATTGAAGAAATATGTCAGGGATCCATCACACATCTTGACAGCAGACCCCCCAGACTTGATAGAGGACTTAACATTTGAAGTGGTACCTGTGATGCTCTGAAGCCGAAAGGTACAGCAACTTCGAAGCAAGGATATCCATTATGTGAAAGTGCATTGGAAAAGCCAAGATGTCGAAGAGATTACTTGGGAAGAGGAGAGCGCGATGAGGAAGGAGTACCCTAACCTTTTCGACGATCAAGGTACGTTCAAATTTCGAGGCCAAAATTTCTTTTAAGGGTGGGGGAGTTGTGAAACTTACATACAAATTTCGGGATGAAATTTCTTTTTGAGGGTGGGGGAGTTGTAAGACCCGCACTCCATAAACCCGGTCTAAACCTTGGTTTCATGTCGTAGCAGGTCTTTCGATCATCACCGGGCCACACGGGACGAGCGGATGACAATCAGGTACGAAATCGGACCAAAGACCGACAACTAAGTATGATTTTGTTGACCGGTTGATGGTACCGGTCTACATACCGGTCGACCGGCCGATCAACTCTGCGCAGTTGCCTACGGAGATCCAAAATTGGATCTCTGTGGGTCCTACTTTCCTAAACCCTAATTCCTGGACCTTCCTAATCCTAATAGGGTTACTAAACCCTAATCCTATCCTATATAAACACCTCTAACCCTCCTCAAATCCTTTCCATTACTTCTCACAAACCCTAGAGAGGAGAAGGAGGTTGGAGAAGGGGAAGGAGCTAGGAAGAAGAAGGAAGTGCTGCCATTGCCGTTCGATGACGCTCACCTTACGCCAGTCGACAGTAAGTGTTTTAATCATTCTTCTTACTCTATGACTCTAGGATAGTTGTATGGTTAGATCAATACCATGCAAAGCAGGTATTGATCTAAAACCCTAATTGGACATTAAACCCTAATTTGCCGTCAAACCCTAGATTCCAGTTCTAGGATGATTATCATCAAAACTAGACTTGAATGAGTTGGAGATAACTCTAACTCAAAGCTCAGACTTATAATGGATACAAGAAACCCTGGAATCAATAGAGAATGATCGACGGCAGTCGAAAAACCAAGTGTATGGTCTTCTGGAGACATACCGGTCGACTATACCGGTTGCACCCTGTGCGACCGGTATGTTGCGACCCGTACCTTCCGGGGGCTGGTCGGTGGGGACCGGCTGACCATACCGGTCGCCAGATTTTCCCCACAGAGCTGCGACCAGTACATGCCACCGGTCAGCTCTGTGAGTGTATTTTTGTAACCTCGTTGGTTTTTCGACCAACGTAAACCTAAGAAACTATTCTAATTGAATCCTAATATTATGTAGGACTTTGTGATAGAACGTTTGGATCTTGCGATGTGGAGCAAGCTATCAAACAAGCGTCAGGTAAGGGAATCTGACCTAAATCCTAATAGTTAATGGATAGTAAACTGTTGTTAATAATAATGGATATGTGGATTGATGTTTGTGCATATCGCATGTCATCCTTTACTTTCAGCTATTATTATTGTTCATGCATATTCCATATGATAGGATGTGATTGTTAGGCATGTGATTATTTTCGTTGGTGTATAGAGTGGGAAGGGCATGGGGTCTGGGATCATTCCTCATACTGGCACCTTTTGTAGTATTCGATTTTAACATGGTTGGTACGGGTGGGGTATCAGGGGAAGGTCGTGGCACAGTGGTCTCCGATGTTGACGTTGACCTGGCCATGATGATGTGGCACTGTGGTCTCCGATGTTGATGCTGGCCTGGCCACGATGCTTTAGCTCTATCTCTATGCCGTAGGGAGTTATGTTGGGATAGGGTCTACCTGTGTATTGTTCTATCTTAGTATGCTTGTTGCGGATAGGGTATCAGGGGGAGGTGAGGTATTGTGGTCTCCAGCCCAGCCTGCACGCTCTAGCTCTATCTCTATGCCGTAGACGGCTGTACTGGGATAGAGCCTACATTGATGACATATAGGATTGGTTAGTTGCGAGCCCAGTTTGCAAGCCCTGGCCAGTAGGGGCTTAGGTACTGGTATGGGTGAGTATCAGGGGAGGTGCGGGCATACCTTTGCTCTATCTCTGTTCCATGATGGGTGCATGTGGGTCGGTGGTGGTGTGATCTACTGTGCGATGCCACAAACTCGTGTATAGAGGTGCGGGGGCCACCAAAACCTTTCTATAGCACATTGCAAACTTAAACCAGACCACAGCATAAAATGATTGTTACTCATGCATAATATTGTGAAACTGTCTGATTGTCTTACTGAGCTAAGTTGTGAGCTCACCCTTTGTATATACATTGTTTTTAGATGTTGATGCAGGTTACACGGTGGATGACTACGTGAACGCTCCGGCGTATGGTGGCGTTGCTGCTTTGGATGTACAGGCAGGAGAGGACAAGCATGACGTTTCATGCGAGTGTTCTTTCTGTGTGTACCTTTGACTGTCTTTTATTTATTTTCAGTTATTTTCAGTTGGATTAAGTGGATGTAAGGATATTATATTTTATGTTTTTAAATTTGGATAATTGATTATGTTATTTAAATTTATCAATAGATACTCAGTTCATTTATTTAAAGACTTCCGCTGTATTATTTATATTCTGATTGTGGTTATGTGCAATGGTTTGTATGAGTGGACACGGTCTTATCGAGATCCTGGTGTGAACCGTTGGTTCAGTGACGGTTCACTCACACCATTCTGGTTGGTTCAGAATTGGGGTGTGACATTACAATCATACAAACATAGAATCATTCATGGTATTAGACTCAATAAACAAAAATAGTTTATTATGAGCCAATTAGTTTGGGTCTTGTTCCCTCACCTTTGATTGAGCATAGATCATCGTTCAAGCTTTATGAATCACTTTTAAATCACTAGAAAGACCTAACAAGTTGATAGATTTTAATTAGAATTAGTTCCAACATGTTTAAACTAACAGAACCTGTAGGGTCGCAGGTAGGGTAGCACCTAGGGTAGCAGTTTCTGCGACCCCAGGGTATAGGGTCGCAGGTGGGGTCGGATACCATTTGACCCTACGTGCGACCACACCCTCCCTGGAACTTCCCGAGGGCATGTGGTCAATCTTGTGGTCTTGTAGGATCGGATATCATTCGACCCTACGTGCAACCACACGTATTCTGAGTCGACCTTTTATTCTAAAGTCCATCCCTTCATGTTTGGATCCTTTGGCTTACTTTCATGGTCCATTCTATGATTGTTCTATGGCTCAAAACTACAAGTTATACATTATTCATTGTCTATAATGATTTCTTTCATGGAATCTCTTGGAACTTGTCCATGGATGGATGATTTGGGTTTCTCCTAATCCTATGTTCTTCACAACTATTCTAAGATCTCTTATTCAGGTAGAGAATTAGGTTCATACCTTTATTCAGAGGTTTCTCTGAACTTCCTCCTCTTCCTTAGTTTTCTTCTTCAAGTTTTATTCTCTTATTCTCTTCCTTCTCTTTCTCTTTCTCTCACTTTCAATTAGGGTTCTAAAGGAGTGAAAGAGGCTAAGGGACGTCCTATTTATAGAGGAAAACCCTCCATAATAAGTCCCAATGAGTTTAGGAAAGACCCCCTTTGAATTAGGAAGGTTTTCTAATTTCTGGATTCTGTCTGCTATCGTAGGGTCGCATGTAGGGTCGCAGAATCCGTCGACCCTACGTTTTTCTAGTCATGCGACCCCACGACTAAAAAGTCATGGGTTGGACTTGTCTTGAGGTGAGGTCGACTATACCTGTTTAGGCATGCAACCCTACCCTCACATTCGCTGTTTTTGGGTTAGACTTCATACCTAGTCTTGTGGTTTCTTCACGCACTTGGTCCACTTGGCTCGACCATGATAGGTATTCCTGGTACAAGGTGGTAAGACCGATTAGTTCAATATGAGTCTTACAAAAACATTCCTAATTTGGTTATCTATACTGCCCAAGGTATCCTTGAATAGCACTCCTCTTGAATCACTAAAATTTTCCTTTGAAGTCACTTATGAGAAATTCAGTGTACATAGCAACAGTAGGTGACTTTTTAACCTTTAAAACCCTGTAAAATTATTCCCATAATATGCCAAAATCATCCCTATAGATTCCCTTCGGGGTTTAGGGAAGAAACCCCAACAAAAATTTCAGCAATTATCAGGATTTAACTTCTTCTTTACAAGTTGGAAAATTAAACCCTACAACTGAGCTAGGAGTGGTTTAAAAGTTTTTAAAACTTTACAACATTAGAATTGCTCAAATATGATCTCAATCGCATTAACATCCCCATTACAGTCCATAAATTCAATTTTTTTTTTATTCCCAAGACTACAAAATCGAAATTTTTTTTCTTAGTTCATAACACAGTTTAGCCATTAACATCCAAACTCAATGTATGAATCTTCAAACTCTACTGCTAAAATATACATGCAATTTTGCTCATAATAATTTCAACATTTTACTAATCTCCAAAGAATCACAATTTCTCTCAAGGTTGCACCTTAAGACTGAACTTGATAGCTTTTGAAATCCAATTCTTGCTGAGATTTTCAGTAACTTGAAAAGTTTATCTAATTGGACTTCAGTTTACAAAGTCTCTATGTTCAAACAAACCTTCTAGATTACCCTTCCAAGAACTGATTTTCTTTCCAACCCTATCTTGCAACATGCAAATCCAACCTCTCTCACACTTTAACGCTTTCAAGCTCTCTCTACACTAAAAATCATTTTCAGCCAAGAAGAATAAGAAAAACCTAATTTTTGTTACTAATCTTTATTTTATAATTTTTCAAAGTTTCTTTATTTATCAAATAATCTCCATTTGTGAATTGGCCTCATTGCTCGTATACTTAACCCATTGCATGGGTTTTATGCCTATATCTTTAGGGTAACCTCTAAATGTGATAAGCCAAGAATACCCTTGATAGATTCTTATTTAAGCACATGCATAACTCCACCTTTTTGGTAGACTTAGTACCCTTACAATTTAGGGACCCAGAATACCCATGACCTAAACCCTTGTTTACATTATGCCACTCTAATTTAAAATTAAACTTAAAGCAACATCAACCAATAGTAGATAGCCACTGTAAAACCCACACTCCATGAACCCGATCTAAACCTTTTGTTCATGTCGTAACAGGTCTTCCAATCATCACCGGGCCAGACGGGACGAGCAGATGACAAACAGGTATGAAATCGGACCAATTCAAGTATAAAAATTTTCATACCAGTCAATGGTACCGGTCGACCGGTATGGCCTGCGCAGCTTGGATCCGGAAAAGGATCTTCGCAGGTCCCACTTTCCAAATTTTGAATCGAAGGACTTTCCTAATGTTAGGATGCCTCCTAAACCTAAACCTAGCCTATATAAGGACCCTTAAACCTCCTAAAACCTCTTCCATTAATCCTCGCAAACCCCAGAGAGGAGAAAGAGGCTGAAGAAGGAGAAGAAGCTAGGAAGGAGAGGGAAGAGCCGCCATTGCCATTGGACGAAGAACACGTTACTGCGAACCAACGGTAAGTGCTTAAACCTTCCTCTACTTTAATCGTTCTAGGATGGTTAGTTATGATTGGATCAATACCATGCAAAGCAAGGTATTGATATAAATCCTGTTTTTGTCGTCAAACCCTAATCTAGTCGGTAAACCCTAGATTCAAGTTCTCGGTTGAAGATCGTTGAAACTAGGACTTGAATGGAGTTGGAAACAACACTAACTCAGTGCTCAGACCTAGAATGTGTAGAAGAAACCCTAGAATCAATAAGGGGTGACCGACAAAAGACGAAAACCAGACGTATGGTCTCCCGAAGACATACCGGTCGACCATAGGTGCGACCGATACTGCGATCGGTACCTCTCGGGGACCGGTCTGTAGGGACCGGTCACAGCTTTCCCCACAGTGTCACGACCAATACTGTGATCGGTATGCCCTGTGAAGAGTATTTTTGACCCAGTTGGTTTCCGACCAACGTAAACCCTAAGAAAACTATTTTGACTTAACCCTAACATCGTGTAGGACCTTGTGATAGCGAGTTTGGACCTTGTGACGCGGAGCAAGATATCAATCAAGCGTCGGGTAAGGGAATCGAACCTAAACCCTAATAATTAATAACAGTAAAACGTTGTTAATAACTATGATTCTATGGATTGATGTTTGTGCATACTCGCATGTCATCATTTACTTTTAGTTATTATTATTGTTCATACATACTCGATATGCAAGGATGTGACTATTAGGCATGTGATTGTTTTCGTTGGTGTATGGAATGGGAAGGACTAGAGGTCTGGGATCATTCCTCACACTAGCACCTTTCGTATTGTTCTGTCTTAGCATGCTTGGTGCGGGTAGGGTATTAGGGGGAGGAAGTAGCACTGTGGTCTCCAGCCTGGCCACTAGACTCTAGCTCTATCTTTATGCCGTAGGGAGCTGTGCTGGGATAGGGCCTACTGTGATGACATATAAGATTGGTTAGTTGCGAGCCCAGTTTGCAAGCCCTCACCAATAGGGGCTTACGTGTTGGTATGGGTAGGGTATCAGGGGAATTGTTGGCGGTGTTTGATCCGGACGCTTTAGCTCTATCTCTATTCCATGGTGGGTGCATGTGGGATGACAGTGGTGTTTGATCCATCGGGTGACTTCACACACTCGTGTATATAGGTACGGTGGCCGTCAATCCTTTCTATAGCACATTGCAAACTTAAACCAGACCATAATGTGAATGTTACTCATGCATATGTTTGTTGCATTGTCTGATTGTCTTACTGAGCTAAGTTTTGAGCTCACCCTGTATATATATACATGTTTTTAGATGTTGATGCAGGTTATACGTTGGAGGATTACCTGAACGCTCCAGTGTACGGAGGCATGGCTGCTTTGGACTTGCAAGTAGGAGAGGACGAGCATGATGCTTCATTCGAGTGCCCTTTCTGTGTGTACCTCTAGGATTTGATTTAATTCATTTTATTTATTTTTAGTTGGAGATACAGTTGGTGTAAGAATATTTATTTACGTTTTGGTGTAAAGAATAACTGGATATTTATTTAAATTTATCAATAGATTACTTAGTTCATTTTATTTAAAGACTTCCGCTGTATTTTATTATAATTTGATTATGGTTATGTGCAATGGTTTGTATGAGTGGACACGGACTTATTGAGATCCTGGTGTGAACCGTTGGTTCAGTGACGGTTCACTCACACTTCTGGTTCGGCCAGAATTGGGGTGTGACAACTGGGTATCAGAGCTCTTAAGCTCTGTCCAACAGACCATATTGCACTTAACTGAGTCGATGAACTGAGATAGGAACAATTAAAAGTTTTAATACAAACATAAAGCACTTGTTTGATGCCTGAGACTAAATACTAAAGAGCATAATGTACTATACTAAAGGTGGAATTAATAAATAAACATGTTTTAGAGAGAAAACCATAGTAACAAGCAGAATGATCATAATTTTCTATAATAAGTAAAAAAAAATATAATCATAAATCATCCAAAGAGTGAAGAGTTAATGGTGCAACAGGGTACAGTCCACAAGCCGAACAGTTACCCTGTTATATAAAAACCATGCCGAGAGAGATAAAAATATGAAGTCTATCATGGGGATGGGGGCATAGGAGGAATAGGGTCGGTGATGTCATAGTCACGCTCATAAGCCACCCTAAGCCAATATACCTGCTCCTGCGTGACTCTGAGGCTACGAGCAAGACGTCCTAGGTCACGGCTCATCTCACGCTGGGCATCCCTGATCTTTGTAAACATACCCATCACGGTATCGGGAGGAGGCTGGGATGGTCCCGCTATAGGTGTGGGCTGTGGTGCCGATACTGGAATGTCCTCCATCTGGTCATCATCATCATCACCATCATCCCCTGCCTCTTCTGCATGAGCCGCATTGGCTATCGCTGCTTCTACTGCCGCTATTGCTACCCTCCTGAGCGGGCGAGGACGAGCCTCTAACTCCTCATCACTGATCGGCAGGTTGTCCATCCTCATCTAGAGAATGGCATCCCAGTCAATGTCAGAGGTCATGGTGTCCTCAACTACAGTCTTACCCCTCATGTCCACTCGTAAGCGTTGTAGAAGAGTAGTGATGAGTCGGCCACATGGAAGGTTACTGGCCTGATCGGGCAGAGTAGCCTGACGCATGGTCCTAATAATGATGTAGGGGAGACAGACCCGCTCCCCAGTGTAGATGCAGTAGGTCAAATACTGTGTGAACTGAGACAACTCACTGTAGTGGCCGCTCTGAGGGACGATATTATGCTGGATGATGAGACAGTATACCTGAGGCACAGGTCTCAAGCTAGCAGCCTTCATAGGCGCTCCAGGGTTAAGTATCTGCTCTGAAATCTCCTGGCACAGATCATCAGTGAGAAAGCCCTTTATCTTAGGGGCGCAGTAGACTAACTGGTTTATTATTAACCAGTTAGTTTAGGTCTTGTTCCCTCACCTGACGCTTGTTTGATAGTCCGCTTCACGTCACAAGGTCCAAACGTGCTGTCACAAGGTCCGATATTAGGGTTTAGTTAGATTAGGTTTACGTTGGTCGGAAAAACCAACAATGGCAAAACACATCATACAGAGCTGACCGATCGCAGATACCGGTCGCAGATCTGTGGGGAAACCTGCGATCGGTATGGTCAGCAGGTCCCCACAGGCCAGTCCCCGAGAGGTACCGATCGCAGTACCGATCGCATGGGGGTGCGACCGGTATGGTCGACCGATATGTCTCCGGAAGACCATACATCCGGTTTCTCGACTTCCGTCGGTCATCCCCTATTGATTCTAGGGTTTCTCCTACACATTCTAGGTCTGAGCATTGAGTTAGAATTGTTCCAACTCCATTCAAGTCCTAGTTTTGATGGTCTTCATCCTAGAATTCGATTATAGGGTTTACCAACCAAATTAGGGTTTGACGGCAACATAGGGTTTAGGTCAATACCCGCGTTGCATGGCATGGATTCAATAACATTCAACCCTACAAGAGTTCATAGAGTAGAAGAAGGTTTAAGCACTTACCATCGACTTGCGGTGAGATGTTCTTCGTCGAACGGCAATGACTGCTCTTCCTTCTCTTTCCTAGCTCCTTCTCCTTCTTCAATCTCCTTTCTCCTCTCTAGGGTTTGTGAGGATCAATGTGAGGGATTCTAGGAGGTTTAGAGGGGTTTATATAGGCTAAGATTAGGTTTAGGAAACCTCCTAGCATTAGGAAAGTCCTAGGGTTCGGAATTTAGAAAGTGGGACCCACAGAGATCCGTTTTTGGATCTTCGTAGTCTGCTGCGCAGGCTTTACCGGCCGACCAGTAACAAGACCGGTACCATCGACTGGTATGACTTAATTCATACCTAATTTGGTCCGTTTGGTCCAATTTCATACCTGGTTGTCATCTGCTCGTCCCGTCCGGCCCGGTGATGATTGGAAGACCTGTTACGACATGAATTCAAGGTTTAGATCGGGTTCATGGAGTGCGGGTATTACAACTCCCCCCCTCTTATAAAAATTCTGCCCTCGAAATTGCACATACCTTCCGAGTCGAAAAGATGAGGGTATTGCTTTCGCATAGCATTTTCTTCTTCCCATGTGACTTCTTCTATATCTCGGCTTCTCCAAGTGACTTTGACATAGTAAATGTCATGGTTGCGTAGTCGTTGAACCTTTCGGCTGGTGATTTGAGTTGGTGCTACTTCAAATGTCAAATCATCAGTCAAATCAAGTGGATTTGCTGCCAAAACGTCTCTTGGGTCACTGACATACTTCTTTAATAATGAAACATGGAATACATCGTGCACACATGACATGGATGGTGGTAGTGCTAACTGGTAAGCCACTTTTCCACATTTGGCTAGAATCTCATATGACCCGACATATCTCGGACCTAGTTTCCCTTTCTGTCCAAACCGTTTCAAACCTCACATAGGTGACACTTTGAGGAATACCTTATCACCTACGGCAAACTCAAGGTCTCGGCGTCGAGTATCTGCATATTGCTTCTGACAATTCTGAGCCGTTCTCACTCTTTCCTTGATGATGTCGACCACTCGACAAGTCTCTTCCATAAATTATGGTCCAAAATGCTACATTCTCCCACTTCATTCCAAAATAGAAGAGTTCGACACTTTCTACCATACAGTGTTTCATAGGGTGACATCTGTATAGTAGCTTGATAGCTATTGTTATAAGAGAACTCGATCAATGGTAATTTTTCATCCCATGATCCTTTAAAATCAATTACACAGGCTCGGAGCATGTCTTCTAGAATCTGAATGGTACGTTCCGACTATCCGTCTGTCTGGGGATGGAATGCAGTACTGAACTTCAATGTTGTACCCATAGCCTTTTGCAATCCTTCCCAAAACTTTGAAGTAAATCATGGATCTCTGTCGGACACAATGCTTTCAGGTACACCGTGTAGCCTAACAATATTATCCACATATAACTTGGCTAACCTCTCCAATGTATACTGAGGTCGTATAGCTATAAAACGAGCTGTTTTAATCAGACGGTCTACGATCACCCAAACCGCGTCAACTACTCGAGGAGTCAATGGTAATCCTGTGACGAAGTCCATGGTGATGCAGTCCCATTTCCATGCTGGTTCCGGTAACGGCTATAACAATCCTGCCGCCCTTTTCGTTCAGTCTTTACTTTCTGACAATTTAGGCATTGAGACACGTAGCTACATCTGTTTTCATTCCCCTCCACCAATACAACTTCTTCAGATCATGATACATTTTTGTACTTCCAAGATGTATCGAATAAATGGTGGTATGGGCTTCTTTCATCAATTGATGTCTAATGTCCAAGCTTTCTGTTTCAGGTACACATATCCTTCCTTTGTACTTCAGTACCTTCTCTTCGTCCAAGGTGAACTCAGGGATAGTCCTACCTTTTTCGATGTCCTCTTGTACTGTTCTTAGGTAAGGATCCGATTTGATAGTTGTATTTACTTCATCAACTATGTCCGGTATAATCTTTAATGCGGTGAACATATTTGAAAACCGATGGATAAACCCTTGGTTGGCTGACCCATCCGGTGTATCTATCACAAACTGTTCATTACCGTGATTGAATACCTTCCCGGTAGTACCCATTGTTGCAGTTGTGCTAACCTCTCCCTGAGATTTTATTATTGCCTTTCTACTCAACGCATCGGCTACTATATTAGCCTTCCCTGGGTGATATTCGATATCACAGTCATAGTCTTTCAATAATTCCAGCTATGTTCTTTGTCTCATATTCAACTCCTTCTGATTAAATAGATAAGTAAGACTTTTATGGTCTGATTTAATCTGAAACTTCTCCCCGTACAGATAATGTCTCCATATCTTGACAGCATGTACTACTGCCGCTAGTTCCAGATCATGAGTGGGATAGTTTTTCTCATGTGTCTTCAACTGTCTTGAGGCATAAGCAATCACTTGCTCTCCTTGCATAAGTACACATCCTAATCCCAATCCTGACGCATCAGTGTATAAGGTAAATGGCTGTCCTGGAATCGAAATAGTCAAGATCGGGGCGGATATCAATCTAGCCTTCAATGTTTGGAAACTCTTCTCGCATTTCTCAGTCCAAACAAACTTTTCACCCTTTTTGGTTAAACTGGTAAGAGGTACGGAAATTCGGGAATAGTCTTCCACAAATCGTCGATAATAACCAGCTAGACCCAAGAAACTTATAATTTATGCAACACTCTTCGGTGCCTCCCACTTCACAATAGCTTCGATCTTGCTCGGATCTACTTTAATTCCCTCAGCGGATACCACATGGCCTAGAAAAGCGACTTCATTCAGACAAAACTCACACTTTGTAAATTTGGCGTAAAGCTTTTCCTTTCGTAACCGCTGTAGAGCAGCTCTTAAATTCATAATATGAGTTTCTTTGTCCTTAGAGTAGACCAATATGTCATCAATAAATACTATAACCGATGTATCCAACATGTCGTGGAAAACCCGGTTCATAAGTTCCATAAAGGTTACTGTTGCGTTTGTCAATCCAAATGACATGACCAAGAATTCATAATGTCCATATCTGGTCCTGAATGTTGTCTTAGGAATATCACCATCTTTAATCTTCAACTGATGATAGCCTGACCGAAGATCGATCTTAGAGAATACTTTTGCCCCTTGCAACTGATCGAACAAGTCATCGATCCGAGGCAATGGGTATCGATTCTTGATGGTCCGTTTATTCAGTTCCCGATAGTCTATACACAATCGAACACTACCGTCCTTCTTCTTTACAAATAATACTGGTGCTCCCCATGGTGATATGCTAGGGCAAATGTAACCCTTGTCTAATATTTCTTGTAGTTGTACTTTCAATTCTTTTAGTTCAGTAGGAGCCACTCTATAGGTGCCTTTGACATAAGTATCGTCCTTGGTAACAAGTCAATGACGAACTCGGTCGCATGATAAGATGGTAACTCCAAGTAAGTCTCTTGGAAACACATCGGGGAATTTATGCATCACATCAATATCTGCCATCTGTGGTGCTTCTTTGGTAACGTATACCACAGATACCATATATCCAACTCATTACTCTTTAAAGCATCTCTTTGCTTTTAGCATAGAGAGGATCAGCCTTCGCTTCTTAGGTAACATGCTTCCAATAAAACTAAATTATTTGCCGTTTTTATTCTTGAATGATAATCTCTTCTATGTACATAACAACTTTGTAGAGTGTTGAAACAACTAGTCTATTCCTAGGATGACATCAAAGTCTGCCATCCCAAGTTTAATTAGGTTGCGTCCAAATTCCATCCATCCATACGATTCGGACATTGTCCATAACACTCATATAATGCAACATTTAGTCCAAAAGGCTTGAACTAGCAAAATCTCGTGTAAGGGTCTTAAGAGCTTGCCTAGTTTCTTCATCTCTTATGATTTTTCAAAGATTATCGTCAAGATCTTATATCCCAAATCTATTTATAAGCATTAGGGTATATGCTTATAATTTCATTAATTCTGCCAAACTCTTTTGGTCTTTACTTAATCATATCACTCGACATTGGGCATAATTCAATTTTCATTGTATTAAACCGATTACTATTAATGCCATGATTTTTTACTTTATCCTTGTATCCACTTTTAGATTTTCCTTTAGAAATCTTTTACCTTGTCAAAATTCATACTGATATAACCATCTTTAACTTTACTTGAGTGCTATCTATTTCTTTACTGGCTACCCTTGATAGTTCTCACTTTTTCTCATGCACTCTTTTATAGACATAACTCATATCCATCCATTCAGCAATCTCAAAATAGATTCTCCATTATATCATCTGAGGTACATTGGCTATAGCATTTAATCTGAATCCAATCATCTTTCTTCCAATAATTCTATTATCACTAATCATCTTTATCAACAAGGTCAGTGAGTGTATGAATCAAAATATTCATCCAAAAGTGATTCACTTTCTTCTGTCAATTTTGCATAATGGCAAATACTTGCTTTATCTAGTGAACCTAGGTTTAAAGAATCAGGAGTAAATCTGTGGTAATCCAACCAGCATCAAAAGATCGTTAAGTTGAACGGTGATCCAAATACATGAAAATAGAGGTTTTACAATTCTTAACCTCATGGTTACAGGTTTTATCGAATATATAATGCCATTGGTCAAGGCACTACAGGAGTAAATCTGGAGAAAGATTTCGTACATCAGTAAATCAGGTATAATCTGGAGAAAAATTTCATACATTAATAAATCAGGTATAAATCAATAGATGTACGCTCAACATGATTAAACATTTAACTGTTCATTCAGTTCATATCTTAGTTCATGTTGTTGATCATGAGAGTGGTTCAGATTGGTATAATCAGGACTAATACTAAAGAAACAATATCTATAACTCCAATTGACAGGTTAAATCAAGAAGGCATCCTATCAAGGTATGAGAATATAAAATCTGGTATGTGCATCCTTTGAATACCTAGTTAACTATCCGACTTATATATCATACCCTATATTATTTGTTTATCAGGATAAATTTGGATTTTCTTTCTTTGTCAGTGTTTACATATGGTTCCACCCTTTATATGTACATTATTGTCTTGTTTAAGTTCTGTCTCAATCAACACAGGTGCTTATGGTGTGTTTGTATTAAAGCTTTTAAATTTTATCCTATCTCAGTTCTTGGCTTTTGTGAAAGTATATCGGTTTAATAGACAGGGCCTGAGAGCTCTGATACCAAGTTGTCACACCCCAATTCTGCACTAATCAGAATGGTGTGATGAACCGCTAAATAACCAACGGTTCAACTAGGATCTCAATAGGCTGTGTCTGTGTTACTTAAACCATACACATCCACATTTAATAATCAGAGTAAATACACAATAACAGAAGTCTTTAATATTAAATGAACTGAAAATCTAACTGTGATAATCATAAATAAAATATCTAATTATGTTGTATTAACTGAGACATAAATAAATAAAGTATCAATTATATTCCCTTAATAGTTTAACAAAATATAGAATCTAATTGAAAATGCATGAGTTGCATTCGCATGAGGAGTCATGCGTCTCCACTACGTCTTCAGCCTCCATAGCAGCAGCATACCCATATGCGGGCGCATTCATATAGTCTTCAACTGTCGTACCTGCATCATCAACTAAAAATATTCAAATTCGAAAGGGTGAGCACACATCACGGCTCAGTGAGCAAAACAAAACAATGCAACAAACATATGCATGCTTTCAATTCATATCTGTGGTCTGATGTATAAGTTTGCAATGTGCTATAGAAAGGTTCGGTGGCCACCTTGCCCCTATGCACAGGTGTGAAGCCCACCAAAGGTTAACGTTTATTGACATCCCCATCACACTTCCCCTGATACTCTATCCATACCAACACGTAAGCCCCTGCTGGCGAGGGCTTGCAAATTGGGCTCGCAACTAACCAATCCTAATGTCAAATAGTGTATCCAAGGCCTCACCCCAGCATCCCTCAATACATCCATAGAGATAGAGCTAAGGCCCCCCGACAGAGTCAGAGACCACTGGGACCGAGACCACCTCCCCTGATACTCTACGACGTAATAGTTCTACTAAGGTAATGGTGATACGACGATGTCAGTGGCAAGACTTGAGTTATAGATAGAGCTAAGGCCCCCCGGCAGAGTCAGAGACCACTGGAACCGAGACCACCTCCCCTGATACTTGCTCGCATCAAGCACCAACCATACACAAACATTCACATGCCTATTCCTAGCATCATCATCATCATCATGTTGTAGTAAATAGAAGTAAATATGCATGAACAGTTATAGCAAGAATATTGGATGACATGTTGAATGCAAATACAAGCATACACGCATAGAACCAATATGGCATTGGACTCAAGAAATAAAAATAGTTTATTATTAACCAGTTAGTTTAGGTCTTGTTCCCTCACCTGACGCTTGTTTGATAGTCCGCTTCACGTCACAAGGTCCTATACGATATTAGGGTTTAGTTAGATTAGGTTTACGTTGGCCAGAAAAACCAACAATGGCAAAACACATCTTACAGAGCTGAACGGTCGCAGATACCAGTCGCAGATCTGTGGGGAAACCTATGACCGGTATGGTCAGCCAGTCCCCACAGGCCAGTCCCCGAGAGGTACCGGTCACAGTACCGATCGCATGGGGGTGCGATCGGTATGGTCGACCGGTATCTCTCCGGAAGACCATACATCCGGTTTCTCGACTTCTGTCGGTCATCCCCTATTGATTCTAGGGTTTCTCCTACACATTCTAGGTCTGAGCATTGAGTTAGAATTGTTCCAACTCCATTCAAGTCCTAGTTTTGATGGTCTTCATCCTAGAACTCGATTATAGGGTTTACCAACCAAATTAGGGTTTGACGGCAACATAGGGTTTAGGTCAATACCCGCGTTGTATGGCATGGATTGAATAACAACCAACCCTACAAGAGTTCATAGAGTAGAAGAAGGTTTAAGCACTTACCGTCGACTTACGGTGAGATGTTCTTCGTCGAATGGCAATGACTGCTCTTCCTTCTCCTTCCTAGCTCATTCTTCTTCTTCAATCTTTTTTCTCCTCTCTAGGGTTTGTGAGGATCAATATGAGGGATTCTAAGAGGTTTAGAGGGGTTTATATAGGCTACGATTAGGTTTAGGAAACCTCCTAGCATTAGGAAAGTCCTAGGGTTCGGAATTTGGAAAGTGGGACCCATAGAGATCCGTTTTCAGATCTTCGTAGTCTGCTGCGCAGGCTATACAAGACCGGTACCATCGACCGGTATGACTTAATTCATACCTAATTTGGTCTGTTTGGTCCGATTTCATACCTGGTTGTCATCCGCTCATCCCGTCCGGTCCGATAATGATTGGAAGACCTGTTACGACATGAATTCAAGTTTTAGATCGGGTTCATGGAGTGCGGGTCTTACATCGCACCCAGGGTCAATCAAACCTCCGACCCTAGCATCGACCCCCAGTTAGCAACATGCTTTTTAAAGTTTGAATTAATTCTAATTAAATTCTATCGACTTGATTAGGTTTTCTAGTGATATAATATCGATATATAGTTGATTCTTCAAGTTTGAAAGACGACCTACGATCAAGTAAAAGTGAGGGAACAAGACCTAAACTAATTGGTTAATAATAAACTATTTTTTTCGAGTCCAATGTCATGATTGATTCTATGCGTGTATACTTGTTATGTGCATTCAACATGTCATTCAATATTTCTATTATTACCGTTCATGCATATTTAATTATTGTTTATAACATGATGATGATGATGATGATGATAGGAATAGGCATGTGGATGTATGTGTATGGTTGATGTGCTTGATGCGAGCGAGTATTAGGGGGAGGACGTGACACTATGGTTCATCCTGGGCACCAGACTCTAGCTCTATCTCTAACTCAAGTCTTGTCCACTAAACATCATCGTGCCGCCATTACCTTAGCGGAACTAATACGTCGTAGGGTATCAGGGGGGGACGTGACACTGTGGTTCATCCTGATCACCAGACCCTAGCTCTATCTCTATGGACGTATTGAGGGATGCTGGGGTGAGGCCTTGGATACACTGTTTGGCATTAGGATTGGTTAGCTGCGAGCCCAGTTTGCAAGCCCTCGCCAGCAAGGGCTTACGTGTTGATATGGCATTGTACAACAATAAGTGTTAACCTTTGTTGTACAATGTTCATGGTGGGTGCATGTGGGACGACAATAAGCGTGACCTTTGGGCGACTTCACACACTCGTACATAGAGGAGGGGTCAATAAGCGTGACCTTTGACCTCCAACCCTTTCTATAGCACATTGCAAACTTATTTACCAGACCAAAGATATGAATTGAATGCATGCATATGTTTGTTGCATTATTTTGTTTGCTCACTGAGCCATGATGTGTGCTCACCCTCTCGACCTCGAATATTTTTAGTTGATGATGCAGGTACCACAGTTGCAGATTATATAAATGACTCGGTGTATGCGCGCGTTGCTGCAATGGAGGCTGAAGACTTAGAGGATACGCATGACCCCTCATGCGAGTGCAACTCATGCGTGTTCTATTAGGATTTTATTTGAATTTATAAAATATGTAATTGATATTTTATTTAGTTATGTCTCAGTTGATACAACAATAATTTGATATTTTAATTATGATTATTACATTTAGAATGCTCAGTTCATTTACTATAAGACTTCCGCTATTGTGTATTTATTCTGATTATGGTTGTGGATGTGCGTGGTTTTATTTTTAATGGATACTGCCTACTAGAGATCCTGGTTGAACCGTTGGTTTATAGCGGTTCATTACACCGTTCTGAATAGTGTAGAATTTGGGGGTGTGACAACTTGGTATCAGAGCATCTTAGGCTTTATCTGTGAAACCATATACTTCCACAAAAGAGTGTGAACTGAGATAGGATGAAAATTTAAAAGATATAATAATAACACACCATAAGCACCTGTGTTGTTTGAAACTAAACTGAAAGAGAATAATGCATCTATTAAATGAGAAACAAATTTATATACAACCAAAAAGAAGAACAAACGTCTATATATATATATATATATATATATATATGATCAAACAGAGTACAGTCCACAGTCCGGACATTTACTCTGAAGTACAAAAAGAAAAATAAAAGGAGTACATCAAGAAGCTGGAGGTGCTGGGGGAGGTGGTGCCTCCCGGTCTCTATCATAGTCCTCAACGTAGACCCTGGTCAACCAAGCTATCTGAGTCTGGCTCGTCTGGGGACTAGCTGTGAGATCAGCCACCCGCTGGTCAGTCATATGCTGAGCCTCTATAAGCTCTCCCATCCTCAAGTCAGACATAAGCTGAGCCTCTCGTATCTCGTGTAATATCATCATCATGTCATCAGACGGAGTATACGAAGGACCAGCCGCGTTCGAAGGATCAGCTGAAGAAGACGGACCAGCTCTAGTAGCATGAGTAGGTGATGGAGGGGGTATGACATCTACATCCATGTACAACTGATCGTCATCATCCCCAGGAACCCCTGCTCCAGTGGCTGCTGCTGCAGCCTCAGCATCAGCTATCTCCACTCGAGTGCGAGGGCGATCATCACTGACCTGGGCATCCCGCATGCCCATCTTGCAAATAGCCTCCCAATCTAGAGGCGATGAGAAGGATTTCTCCTGAATCTTCTCATCCACTAGGTCAACCCCCAGGCGGGTAAGCAAGGTAGTGATCATGCGTCCGTAAGGAAGGTTGCCAGTGTGACTGGGCAACGTAGCACTGATCATGGTACGCATAATGATGTATGGAAGGCAGACGGGCTGCCTAGTGCATATACAGTATAAGAGATACTGGGTCAGCTGGGAGATCCTCTCGTAATGACCACTCTGCGGTATCAGGTTATGCTGAATGATCTTGCAGTATACCCGTGGATCTGAACGCAGATAACACGCTCTCATCTACCAACGATCAGGTCGGATGAGCTGACTATCGATCTCAGCCCTCATCTGTAGAGAGAAGAACTGGGGCTCTCCAGGAGCACAGAACACCATGGGGCCAGCATAGGAAATGCCCAGTAAGTCGGCCAGCTGCCAATAATCAAATGAGATGTCAACTCCCTTGACGTAGCTCGTGATGCGCAGCTCATCACCCCTCTCCACATCATTGTAATCTCCCACCACCTGGAGATTACAGTAGAACTGGTGTACCAAATCAGGACGGGTACACGCGTCATAAGTGATGACAGGGAGCCATCCCATATCACCAAATGCTCTCTCCATATTGAACAAGGCTAACTCAGCCAAGTTCACTTTGCAGCCTCCCTCTACCTTCTTGCGAGCGTAGTGGGCATAATGTGTCTCGGCTTCGTTGGAATGGAAGCGAAGATGGTCACAAACTCTGGGTACCTTGGTACAAACCATAGTATCTGCAAATAAGAAAGAAAAACAAATAATGGGTTAGTAGAGAGGAAAAACCCGAGATTTTGACGTAATAACGATGTAAATTAGACAAAAACCTCACTTTTCACCCATACACGTGGGCAGGAGGACTTACATAGATCCTAAACTAACTTGTGAGATTCAAAAAGTCAGAAATTGCAACTAATTAGATTGAATTGCAAGAAATTTCAAGAAATTCAAAATTTTGACAAAATTAGGGCAAAAAGTGAAAATTTTGAGTTTCTCGATAACCAACCGATCAAACTCAAATATTTTTGAGGGCTTTTGTTCCTCGAGTCACCAATAACAAAATCCCCCAATAAAAATCAAATTTTTACGGTTGGAAAAAGTTTAATTTGAAAAATACAAGATAAATGAGTAAAAACCTAGGTTAAGAAACCTAAAAACATGAATAGGTAGAAGAAATACCTGTAGCGGAGGTGTAGACGATGAAACGAGGAGTGCAAACCACCAACGGGTCGGAATGGGCACTGTAGCAACTCAGAGGGACGAGTTGAGTCGAAGCGGAGAAGAAATAATGAGAAATGAACTTTGAATCAGACTTAAAAATCAGATTTTTTGTCCGGGGGTTGGAAAATTCGATTAAAACAATCGACTACCGCACCGACCCCCGCATCGACCCTCGGCTCTTGGGAACCTGACAGAGAACCAGGGGTCGCACCCTGGGTCGGACATCCTCCGACCCCTCAATCGACCCCTGGCTCTCGGGAAGAATGGGTGATTTCCCAGGGTCAGATACTGAGGGTCGGATACCCATCGACCCCCACCATCGACCCTGCAATGAAAACATAGTATTTTCGACAGAATGATCTGAAAAATTGGAAATTTGCATTTGTTAGTGGATTTAAAATATGAGAATGAAGTAATTAATGATTGTCTCTCGTGTTCAATGATTTCAGGCAATCCTACTAGCAGATTTATTTATGGCGGGACGCAGAGCAACCAGACAGAGCCGTAACTCTATCCCACCACCACCTGTGGGGGAAGATAACCAAACACACCCGGAACCATAGGGGGACAGGAACACGGCACCATCCGTCATAAATGGGCAGGCAAATCCTACGAATCTGCCAGCTCCACCTACAGACTTGGCCACAGTCGTAATGAACCTGGCCCAACAGCTGCAACAGATGCAACAGGCACAAGCTACTATCCAAGCTGCCATAGGCAAAACTCTTCCAGCTGCACAAACACCTCCAATGCCAGCTGGACAAGCAAGCACAGCAACCGGGGGAAGTAACACAATACCCCACGCACCTCAGACTCCTATCAGGCAGGCTCAAATACTGAATCCTGAAATAGCTCAAGGTGGATATCAATACCAACCACCTATATATGGAGCGTAAGTCTCGTAGCCTCTAGACCACTCCAGACTGGTGGAGCATTTTCTGAAATTAAAGCCCAGAGAATTTAATGGCAAGCCAGCAGATCCTTTATGGCCGGCACACTGGGTCGACGAAATGGAAAGAAACTTTTTGATGATGACATTAAATGAAGAAGATAAAGTGTTGTGTGCCACCTTTATGCTGAAAGAAGATGCACACCATTGGTGGAGGTCTACCAGAGCTTATTTACTTACAAAGCACGCCCAATTGACATGGGATATTTATAAGGAGTCGTTCTTGGAGAAGTACTTTCCAAGAAGTTTCAGAGATTCTATGGAAAGAGAGTTCCTGAGTTTATATCAGGGACAGATGACCATGGATGTTTATCAACAGCGTTATAAAGAGTTGTTATTCTTTGCACCCACTAGTATGCAAGAGGAAACCACAAAAACCCGAAGGTTCATCATGGGACTTAGGGGAAACATCCGTGAGCATGTTCTGGGACATGAAAAGAAAATCTATAATGAAGCGGCACAAATTGCTCGAGTTATAGAATCGAGCCAGAAGGAGAGTTATTTCATGCAAAACAGAGGTATAAAAAGGCCAGCTGGAAATTCTTATAACGGAGGGAATAACAAAACATTCAAACCCTTCCGTGCTCAAGGCTTTACCGCTGCAGCCAAGACTATCCCCGTAGTTCAACAGCAACAGAAGCCAATTACTGAAGGGATAAAATGTTTTAACTACCAACAAGTGGGACATATAGCAAGGGAATGTCCTAAGCCCAAGAAGCAACTACATCAAGGACGAGTTTATGCGGTTACATCCGAGGATACTGCCGCATCGCCTGATGTGGTTACAGGTATGACTTACATTTTGTTAGTTGTATTACATTATATGAGCATGTAGACTAAACCAAAACAAATCACAGGTATCGTACCTATTAATGGTATTCTCGCCAGAGTACTCTTTGATTCAGGAGCTACTCATTCCTTTATATTTGTGACATTTGGAAAGAAGTTAAATCTACACCTTAAATCCTTAGACTACAAACTACTTGTACGATCACCTATGGGATTAGAAGTGGAGTTAGAAAAAGGTTATGGACCATGTCCAGTTCTTATTGATGAAAAGACCTTGGATGCGACCATGATCCAACTTGAGATGGCAGACTTTGACGTCATCTTGGGAATGGACTGGTTAGTTCGGCATTCTGCAAACCTATTGTGCGCCGAAAAGAAGCTGACATTTAAAGACAAGGAAGGAGCAGAGTTCAGTTTTTCGGGAACCAAACTTCCCCGTAAACGAAAGCTCATACTCTCGGCGCTAAAGGCTAAGAAGTGCCTTGAGAAAGGGGCAGTCGGGTATTTAGTATCTGTGGTCGACCTTACCAAGGAAGCACTACGAATGGCAGATATTGATGTCGTGCGGGACTATCCAGACGTATTTCCTGAAGAATTACTAGGATTACCACCCGACCGAGCTATAGAGTTTGTTATAGATCTTATACCTGGAGCCGCACCAGTATCGAAAGCCCCCTATCGAATGGCTCCTACTGAACTGAAGGAATTAAAAGTACAACTGCAGGAAGTGCTGGACAAGGGTTACATTCGCCCTAGCATATCACCATGGGGAGTGCCAGTTTTATTCGTGAAGAAAAAGGACGGTAGCGTTCGCTTGTGTATAGACTACCGAGAACTGAATAAACTGACAATCAAGAATCGGTATCTATTGCCTCAGATCGATGACCTGTTCGATCAGTTGCAAGGTGCCAAAGTGTTCTCAAAGATTGATCTTCGGCCAGGTTACCATCAGCTAAAGATTAAGGATGGTGATATCCCCAAGACAGCATTCAGGACCAGATATGGACATTATGAATTTTTGGTCATGTCTTTTGGATTGACAAACGCACCAGCAACCTTTATGGAACTTATGAACCGGGTTTTCCATGACATGTTGGATACGTCAGTTATTGTATTCATTGATGATATATTAGTCTACTCTAAGGATGAGGAAACTCATGTCAAGAATCTAAACGCCGCTCTGCAGCGACTACGAAGGGAAAAGCTCTACGCCAAATTTACAAAGTGTGAGTTTTGGCTAAAGGAAGTCGCATTTCTAGGCCATGTAGTATCCGCTGAAGGAATTAAAGTGGATCCCAGCAAGATTGAGACTATTGTAAAGTGGGAAGCACCGAAAAGCGTTGCGGAAATTAGAATTTTTCTGGGTCTAGCTGGGTATTATCGACGATTTGTGGAAGACTATTCCCGAATTGCCGTACCTCTTACCAGTTTGACTAAGAAGGGCGAGAAGTTTGTCTGGACGGATAAATGCAAGAAGAGTTTCCAAACCTTGAAAGCTAGATTGATATCAGCTCCAATCTTGACCATCTCGATTCTAGGACAACCATTTATCTTGTACACCGATGAGTCAGGACTGGGATTAGGATGTGTACTTATGCAAGGAGAACAAGTAATTGCATATGCCTCAAGACAACTGAAGACACATGAAAAGAACTACCCCACTCATGATTTGGAACTAGCGACAGTAGTACATGCTGTCAAAATATTGAGACATTATCTGTACGGGGAGAAGTTTCAGATTAAATCAGACCATAAAAGTCTTACTTACCTATTTAATCAGAAGGAGCTGAATATGAGACAAAGAAGATGGCTGGAACTATTGAAAGACTATGATTGTGATACCCAGTATCATCCAAGAAAAGCTAATGTAGTAGCCAACGCGTTGAGTAGAAAGACAATGATAAAATCTCAAGGAGAGTTTAGCACAATTGCCACAATGTGTACTACCAGAAAGGTATTCAAGCATGATAATGAGCAGTTTGTGATAGATGCACCAGATGGATCAGCCAACCAAGGGTTTATTCATCGGTTTTCAAATATGTTCATCGCATTGAAAATTATACCGGATATAATTGATGAAGTGAAGACAGCTATCAAATCAGACCCTTACCTAAGAACGGTACAAGAAGACATCGAAAAAGGTAGAACTAACCCTGAGTTCACCTTGGACGAAGAAAAGGTACTGAAGTACAAAGGAAGAATATGTGTACCCGAAACAAAAAGCTTGGACATTAGACACCGATTGATGAAAGAGGCCCATACCACCATCTATTCTATACATCTTGGAAGTACAAAAATGTTTCATGATCTAAAGAAACTATATTGGTGGAGAGGAATGAAAGCAGATGTAGCTAAGTTCGTGTCTCAATGCCTAAATTGTCAGAAGGTAAAGGCTGAACGAAAAAGACCGGCAGGACTGTTACAGCTGTTACCGGAACCAGCATTGAAATGGGATTGCATCACTATGGACTTCGTCACGAGATTACCACTGACTCCTCGAGTAGTTGACGCAGTTTAGGTGATGACCGCCTGACTAAAACAGCTCGCTTTATACCTATATGACCCCAGTATACACTGGAGAGGTTAGCTAAGCTGTATATGGATAACATTGTGCAATTACACGACGTACCTAAAAGTATTGTGTCCGATAGAGATCCATGATTTACTTCAAAGTTTTAGGAAGGATTACAAAAGGCTATGGGTACAACATTGAAGTTTAGTACTGCATTCCACCCACAGACAGATGGACAGTCGGAGCGTACAATTCAGATTTTAGAAGATATGCTTCGAGCATGTGTAATTGACTTCAAAGGATCATGGGATGAAAAGTTACCACTGATTGAGTTCGGTTATAATAATAGCTATCAGGCTACTATACAGATGGCACCCTATGAAGCACTGTATGGCAGAAAGTGTTGAACACCGTTGTTTTGGAATGAAGTTGCGGAACGTAGTATTGTTGGACCAGAATTTGTTGAAGAGACTTGTTGAGTGATCGACATTATCAAAGAAAGAGTGAGAACAGCTCAGAATCGTCAGAAGCAATATGTCGATACCCGACACCGAGACCTTGAGTTCGTCGTGGGTGATAAAGTATTCTTAAAAGTATCGCCTATGCGAGGATTGAAACGGTTCGGACAGAAAGGGAAACTAAGTCCAAGATATGTCAGGCCATATGAGATTCTAGCTAAACGTGGAAAAGTGGCTTACCAGTTAGCCCTACCACCATCTATGTCAAGTGTGCATGACGTATTTCATATTTCCTTATTGAAGAAGTATGTCAAAGATCATACACACGTTTTGACAGTAGATCTGCCTGATTTGACTGATGATTTGACATTTGAAGTAACATCAACTGAAATCACCAGCTGAAAGGTTCAATGACTACGCAACCGAGATATTTATTATGTTAAGGTCACTTGGAGAAGTAGAGACATGGAAGAAATCACATGGGAAGAAGAGAATGCTATGCGAAAGCAATACCCTCATTTATTCGACTCAGAAGGTATGAACAATTTCGGGGATGAAATTTTTATAAGTAGGGGGGAGTTGTATAACCCGTATCAAACTAACCCGGTCTTACCACCTTGAACCAGGTCTACCCATCATGGTCGAACCAAACGGATCAAGTGCGTGAAGGAGATCACGATCCCAGGTAATAAATTGACCCAAAAATACTAAAATTAGGGGGAGGGTCGCATACCCAGCAGCGGAGGGTCGAACCCCCCCCCCCAGTATAAAAGTCAGACCCCCAGTTTTATACCAGGGGTCAGACAGTTTAAGGACCAGGGGTCGACGGGATCTCCGACCCCCTTATCGACCCCCGATAATCGGTAAAAACAGCACGAACCAAAAATTAGGAAACTTTCCTAATTTCAATGGGATTCCTTCCTAATCTCAATGGGACTTTTTTTGGGAGTTTCTACTCTATAAATAGGACGTCCCTAAGCCTCTTTCACTCCTTTTAGAACCCTAATTGGATTGAGAGAAAGAAAAGAGAAGGAGAAGAGAAAGAGAAGAGAAAGAAAGTGGACAATAAGATCAAGGAGAAGGCTTTAGAGAAACAAGCCTAATTCTCAGGTATGGATACTATCTCCATGTAATTCTACAGACCTTAGAATATCTAGAGAAGGGGGAATGATCTAGGAGAAACCCAAATCATCCACCCATGGTTAGGTTTTCAAGGAAAACCATGGGGAAAATTATGAAAGCTATATAGGTGAATGAACTACGGTTCTAGGCCATAGAACATGTGTGGAATGAACTGTAGAAGCAAGCCATAGGACCCCAAACATGAAGAATGGACTGTAGGATGAAAAATTGACAAAACCCACAGGGGTCGCACGGGGGGTCGATGGCCAATCGACCCTACCAGACCCTGATCATCGACCCCCAGTGTTCGGGAAGTCCAGAATAGGGGTGGTCGCACCCAGGGTCGATCTAACCTCCGACCCTAGCATCGACCCCCAGTTAGCATCATGGTTTTTAAAGTCTGAATTAATTCTAATTAAATTCTATCGACTTGGTTAGGTTTTTTAGTGATATAATATCGATATATAGTTGATTCTTAAAGCTTGAAAGAGGACTTGCGATCAAGTAAAGGTGAGGGAACAAGACCTAAACTAATTGGTTAATAATAAACTCTTTTTTTTCGAGTCCAATGCCATGATTGATTCTATGCGTGTATTCTTGTTATGTGCATTCAACATGTCATTCAATATTTCTATTATTACCGTTCATGCATATTTAATTATTGTTTATAACATGATGATAATGATGATGATAGGAATAGGCATGTGGATGTATGTGTATGGTTGGTGTGCTTGATGCGAGCGAGTATCAGGGGGAGGACGTGACACTGTGGTTCATCCTGGTCACCAGACTCTAACTCTATCTCTAACTCAAGTCTTGTCCACTAAACATCGTCGTATCGCCATTACCTTAGCGGAACTAATACGTCGTAGGATATCAGGGGGGGACGTGACACTATGGTTCATCCTGGTCACCAGACCCTAGCTCTATCTCTATGGACGTATTGAGGGATGCTGGGGTGAGACCTTGGATACACTGTTTGGCATTAGGATTGGTTAGCTGCGAGCCCGGTTTGCAAGCCCTCGCCAGCAGGGGCTTACGTGTTGGTATGGCACTGTACAGCAATAAGCATTAACCTTTGCTGTACAACGTTCATGGTGGGTGCATGTGGGACGATAATAAGCGTGACCTTTGGGCGGCTTCACACACTCGTATATAGAGGAGGGGTCAATAAGCGTGACCTTTGACCTGCAACCCTTTCTATAGCACATTGCAAATTTATTTACCAGACCAAAGATATGAATTGAATGCATGCATATATTTGTTGCATTATTTTGTTTGCCCACTGAGCCATGATGTGTGCTCACCCTCTCGACGTCGAATATTTTTAATTGATGATGCAAGTACCACAGTTGCATATTATATAAATGACTCGGTGTATGCGCGCGTTGCTGCAACGGAGGCTGAAGACTTAGAGGATGCGCATGACCCCTCATGCGAGTGCAACTCATGCATGTTCTATTAGGATTTTATTTGAATTTATAAAAGATGTAATTGATATTTTATTTTGTTATGTCTCAATTGATACAACAATAATTTGATATTTTAATTATGATTATTACATTTAGAATGCTCAGTTTATTTACTATAAGACTTCCACTATTGTGTATTTATTCTGATTATGGTTGTGGATGTGCGTAGTTTTATTTTTAATGGATACCGCCTACTAGAGATCCTGTTTGAACCATTGGTTTATAGTGATTCATCACACCGTTCTGAATGGTGCAGAATTTGGGGTGTGACACAAACAAAGACAAAATAATGAGAAATTGGTTAGAATTTTTGAAATTTCGACAGCATAACGACAATATTTGAAGCAAAATCCTCGAACTCACCCAAAACCTGGGGAGGAGGACTTACGTAATCACCCAAGACCACATGGAAACCAATCATACATCAAACAACAAGAAATTTAGGAATTTTCAGGAAAAATTTGATTTTTTTGTAAAAACCTAGGTCAAAAACCTAAAATTTTGATTTTTTTTGTAAACTACTCGGTCGAACCTCAAATTGGTTGAGGACTTATGCTCTTAGGGGTCCCTAAACCCTTTCTAAGCCGAAGGAAAAGAGTTCCTATGGTTAGAATCTTCCAAACTAAGAAAAACCTAATTTTTGGGCATGAAACCATGAAGAAACGATGTAAAAAAGAAGAATGGAGGGAAGACACTTACTTAGAGACGATGTTCTAGGTCTTGATCAGAAGAAAATAGCTTCTAAGACCACCGATTAGACTGTAGCAACTCAGCAAGCCATAGAGGAATCGCCACTGGAGAGGAAGAAGAAAGGAAAAGTGAGAAAAATCTCACTTTTCCCGATTTTAAAGAGTGTTCTAGGCATACTGGTTGACGATTTTGTCCATACCGGTTGACCGGTACCCCCCAGGGTATATCGACCGGTACCTCTCGGTCAGAGAAAAATTTTGACCAGTCGACTATACCGGTCGCTCCATTTTCTACAAGGTTGCGATAGGTACATCGACCTATACCCTCGGGAACTCTAAGAGTTTGTCCGCCTGGACATACCGATCGCACTACCTTATATAGTGCCGCGACCGGTATGTTGCGACCGGACAACTATATGAAGCTCAGAAAATTTTGGGAAAAAAATTTTAAAAATTTTCAATTTAAGTTTCAGTTACAATTTTCTGCCATGCACTTGTTAAAGACTAACACTACTATGACTATTCGATTGTACCTCATGTGTTATCTCTTCTTCTCAGATCCAAGCAGGAAAAACTAATCTGAGATGGTAGGCAGAAACGGTCGTAGAGGCTCACGAAGGCGTCACCACTTCAGGGTACGCCAAGATGAGGACAACCTGGAAACGTGAACCATTGATGAGCAAAATGTAAACATAGAGGGTGGAGAAAGGCAGAGTCCCAATGCACCAATAAATTTACCAGGACCTCCTCACACTAACTCTAAGACAATTGTGACGAATCTAGTTTATCAGATGGAAGCTCAGCAGAAGGTATTCTTGAACGAGATGCTGAAGATGTTCAGGCCACCAGGATATATCCCTACAGAAGGTACCCCTGAATCTAGGGGAAATAACACCACACTGCCAATGAATGGTAGCACTGGGCCGATGGGCCAAGGACAGAATCTATGACCACCACACCAATTTTCATCATCGTCTGCCTATCAAGGAATCTATCCATACCCACCACCATGGTATGGAATGAATGCACAAGGGCAGAATGACCTAAGCCGAGCGGTGGATAGGTTCTTGAAACTGAAACCCCCTACTTTCACAGGGAAACCAGGGAAACCACTGTGGCCTGCACAGTGGGTTGCTGAAATAGAGAAGAACTTTCGTCTGACGACTTGTACAGAGGATGAGAAGGTGTTGTTTGCTACGCACATGCTCAAGGAAGATGTAAATGCCTGGTAGAATTCTACCCGGTCATACTTAGAGGTAAAGCACAATCAGATCAATTAGGCAATATTCAAGGAAGCCTTCTTTGATAAGTACTGTAAGACCCATATCGAACTAACCGGTCTTACCACCTTGTACCAGGTTTACCTATCATGGTCGAGCCAAGTGGATCAAGTGCGTGAAGAAATCACAAGACCAGGTATGAAGTCTAACCCAAAAACAGAAAATGAGAGGGTAGGATTGCATACCTAAATAGGTAGGGTCGACCCCACCTCAACAGAAGTCCAACCCATGACTTTTTAGTCATAGGGTCGCATGACTAGAAAAATGGAGGGTCGACGGATTCTGTGACCCTATGTCCGACCCTACGATGACAGACAGAAACCAAAAATTAGAAAACTTTCCTAATTCTAAAGGGGGTCTTTCCTAAACTCATTGGGACTTATTATGGAGGATTTTTCTCTATAAATAAGACGTCCCTTAGCCTCTTTCACTCCTTTAGAACCCTAATTGAGAGTGAGAGAAAGAGAAAGAAAAGGAAGAGAAGAAGAGAAAGAAACTTGAAGAAGAAGACTAAGGAAGAGGAGGAAGTTCAGAGAAACCTTTGAATTAAGGTATGAATCTAATTTCTTACCTAAATAGGAGAGTCTATAATGGTTATGAAGAACATAGGATTAGGAGAAACCCAAATCATCCATCCATGGACAAGTTCCAAGAGATTCCATGGAGGAAATCATTATGGACTATGAATAGTGTATAACTTGTAGTTTTAAGCCATAAAAAAATCATAGAATGGACCATGAAAGTAAGCCAAAGGATCCAAACGTGAAGGAATGGACTTTAGAATGAAAGGTCGACTCAAAATACGTGTGGTCGCACATAGGGTCGAATAAATATTATTCGACCCTACGAAACCACAGGATCGACCACATGCCCTCGGGAAGTCCCAGGGAGGGTGAGGTCGCACGTAGGGTCGAATGGTATCTGACCCCACGTCCGACCCTACACCCTAGGGCCGCAGAAACTGCTACCCTAGGTGCTACCCTACCTGCGACCCTACGATTTCAGTTAGTCTAAATCTATTGGAATCAATTCTAATTAAAATCTATCGACTTGTTAGGTCTTTCTAGTGATTTAAAAGTGATTCATAAATCTTGAACGAGGATCTACGCTTAATCAAAGATGAGGGAACAAGACCTAAACTAATTGGCTAATAATAAATTATTTTTCTTTATTGAGTCCAATACCATGAATGATTTTATGTTTGTATGATTGTAATGTGTATATCACATGTTATCCGCTATTCCTGTTATTACTGTTCATGCATATTTAATTTTTGTTTATTTATAATATGAGGTTGATGATGATGCTAGGAATAGGCATGTGAATGTTTGTGTGTGGTTAGTGTATTTGATGCGAGTGGGGCATCATGGGGAGGACGTGACACTGTGGTTCAGCCTGGTCACCAGACTCTAGCTCTATCTCTACTCAAGTCTTATCCACTGACATCGTTGTATCGCCATTACCAAGCAAAACTATTACGTCGTAGGGCATCAGGGAAGGTGGTCTCGGACCGTGTAGTCTCTGACTCTGTTGGGGGGCCTTAGCTCTATCCCTATGGACATATTGAGGGATGCTGGGATGAGGCCTTGGATACACTGTTTGACATTAGGATTGGTTAGTTGCGAGCCTTGTTTGTATGCCCTCGCCAGTAGGGGCTTACGTATTGGTATGGGTAGAGCATCAGGGGAAGTGTGATGCGGTGCGGTCCTAAGAACTTTAGCTCTATCTCTATTCCATTGTGGGTGCATGTGGGGACGGCAATGGTGTTTGATCCATTGGGCGGTTCCACACATTCGTGTATAGAGGTGCAGCGGCCACCTATCCTTTCTATAGCACATTGCAAACTTATGAACCAGACCAAAGATATGGATTGAATGCATGCATATCTTTGTTGCATTGTTTTGTTTGCTCACTGAGACGTGATGTGTGCTCACCCTTTTGACGTCGAATATTTTTAGTTGATGATGTAGGTACAACTGTAGAAGACTATATGAATGCTCCTGTGTATGGACATGCGGCGGCGATGGATGCAGAAGTTATGATGAAGTCACATGATTCGTCATGCGAGTGCAACTCATGTGTTTTCAATTAGTTTTTGTTTAAGTTATACAGACTATGTAATTGATTAAGTTATTTAAATTACGTCATAGTTCTTTTGAAGATAATTGGATAATTTATTTATGATATCATCTTTAGATTCTTAGTTCATTTAATATTAAAAACTTCCGCTATCATGTATTTATTCTGATTTTTATAATGGATGTGTATGGTTTAAGTAAACGGACACAGCCTATTCGAGATCTTGATTGAACCATTGGTTTATTGACAGTTCATCACACTATTCTGGTTCGTACAAAATTAGGGTGTGACAACTTGGTATCGGAGCTCTCAGGCCTTGTCTATTAAACCAGTATACTTCCACAAAAGTTCATAAACTGAGTTAGGATAAAAATTAAAAGCTATAATAATAACACACCATAAGCACCTGTGTTGTTTGAGACAAAATTAAGAAAGAAAATAATGTATATATAAAGGAGAAACAAGTTTCATATACACTCGAGTAAAAAGCAACGTATATATCTATAAATATCCAAATCAAAGTACGATCCACAATCCGGATAGTTACTCTATAGTACAAAAAAGGATAAAAAGAAAATATACATCATGGAGCAGGAGGTGCTGGAGGAGGAGGTGCCTCGCGATCTCTGTCGTAGTCCTCAGCATACACTCTAGTCAAGTAGGCTACCTGAGTCTGGGTCGTCTGGAGACTAGCTGTCAACTTGGCCATCCGCTGATCGGATGCACGCTGAGCATCTAGGAGCTCGCCTACTCTCCCATCAGTCGCACATTGAGCATCTAGAAGCTTGCCAATTCTCCTATCAGTCACGCGCTGAGCATCTAGAAGCTCTCCTATTCTCAGATCAGTCACGCACTGAGCCTCTCTAATCTCGTGCAGTAGCCCCATCATATCGTGAAAGGGTGGGCGTGAAGGACCAGCCATACGTGAAGGAGCCCGAGATGGACCAGCTCTAGTAGAATGTAGAGGTAATTGAGGAGGTATGGAGTCGACATCTATATACATACGATCCTCATCCTCAGCATCACCCCCATGGACCCCTGCTCCTGCTGCTGCTGCTGTCGCCGTGGCGTCTGCTACCTCTACTCGAGTACAAGGATGCACCAAAGCGTTCCTCTCATCATCACTGACCTGAGCATCCCGCATACCCATCTTACAGATGACCTCCCAGTCAAGATCCAATGAGAAGGTCTTCTCCTGAATCCTCTCATCTACTAAATCAACGTGTAGGTGGGTGAGCAGTGTAGTGATCAGACGTCCGTAGGGTAGGTTGCCCAACTGACCAGGCAGCGTAGCACAGATCATCGTCCGGATAATAATATAAGGAAGGCAGACAGGCTACCTGGTGCATATACAGTAGAGGACATACTGAGTTAACTAGGAGATCCTCTCATAATGTCCACTCTGGGGTATCAGGTTGTGCTAGATAATTTTGCAGTACACCCGAGGCTCTGGACGTAGGTTGATCGCTTTCATCTCCCAGTGATCATCTCTGATGAGCTGACTATCAATCTCAGCACGCATCTCCAAGGATAGGAACTAGGGCTCCTTGGGAGCATAGTACACCAAAGGGCCGTCATTTGATATGCCCAAAAGATCAGCCAACTGCTGGCAGTTAAATGAAACCTCCACCCCTTTGACGTAGCTAGTGACCCTGAGCTCCCTACCCCTCTCTGTGTCATTGCGATCCCCCACTACCTGGAGATTTCAATAGAACTACCTCACCAAATCAGGACGAGTACAAGCCTCATAGGTGATCACAGGAAGCCAGCCCATGTCACCAAAAGCACCCTCCACGTTGAATAAGGCTAGACTAGCCAAGTTCACACAGCGACCCCCTTCTACTTTCTTACACTCATAGCGAGCATACTGAGCTTCTACCTCGTTAGAGCAGAAACGAACTGGGTCATGAGCCCTAGGAACCTTGGTACGAGTCATACTATCTGTCAAGACATAGAAAAACAAATAAGATATTAGTAATGGTGAAAAACTCAAAATTTCGACATTATAACGGCATGATTTGGTCAAAAGCCTCACTTTTCACCCAAACAACTGGGCAGGAGGACTTACACAGGTTCCAAACCATCCTGCAAAGCTCATACAGTTGGAAATTTAATCTAGAAAGATCGAATTTGAAGAAATTTCAATGAATTCAAGAAATCTTGAAAATTAGGTCAAAATGTGAAAAATTCAAGATTCTCGATAACAATCCGATGAAACTCAAATATTTTTGAGGGCTTTCGTCCATTGGGTGACCAATAGCAAAAGCCCCCAATAAAAATTAAATTTTTACGGTTAGAAAATTTTTAATTTGAAGAAAACGATGTAAATGGATAAAAACCTAGTTTAGAAAGTTTAAAAATGGAAAATAGTAGAGAGCATACCGGAAGAGATGAAACGGGAGTCGTGAATGGAAGAAATGATCACCAAACCCTAGGGGTCGATACTATAACAACTCAGGGGAAGCGAGTTGAGTTGGAAGAAAGGAGAAAGAATGGGAAATGAATCCAAAATCGGGCTTAAAAACCTAATTTTGGATCGTAGAGTCGCAGAATTAGACCAAAATGTGCGACCCTACCATCGACCCTAGGCTCTCGGTGATCTGACAGAAAACCATGGGTCGGACCTAGGGTCGGACATATACCGACCCTACCATCGACCCTAGGCTCTCGGTGAGCTGACAGTGTTCTTAGGGTCGCATACCACGCATAAGGACCGACCCTACCATCGACCCTATGATGGAAAATACAGTGTTTTGTCAGGATGACTTGAAAAATTAGAAATTTATATTGATTAGTTGGATTTTGACTTGAGAACAACTTATATTGATTCCCTCACGTGTTCTATGATTGTTTTCAGACACTACCACCACCAGAACAGGAAATGGCTGGGCGAAGAGGGAACAGACGAGGACGTAACCCAATTCCACCACCACCACCTGTGGAGGAAACTAGCCAGGAAATTCCTGAAGTACAAGAGAATCCAAACGTGGCACCTCCAGGAGCTAATGGTCAGGCAAATTCTACAAACTTTCCAGCCCCACCTACAGATTTGGCCACAGCCGTAATGAACCTGGCACAATTGCTGCAGCAAATACAACAGGTGCAAGTCAATATGCAAGCTTCTATAGGAATGGCTTTTCCAGCTGCCCATATGACACATATGCCAGCAGGGCAGGCTAGCACAGTATCGGAGGAAAGTAACACGGTACCCCACGCACCTCAAACCCCAATCATGCAGGCTCAAATGCAGAATCCTGAGGTAGCTCAAGGCAGTTACCAGTACCAACCACCTATGTATGGGGCCTATGCTCCGTATCAGTTGGAACACTCCCGACTGATCGAGCTTTTTCTGAAGATGAAGCCCAAAGAATATAATGGTAAGCCAGCAGATCCTTTATGGCCAACACATTGGATTGATGAAATGGAAAGAAATTTTATGATGATGACAGTGAATGAGGAGGAGAAAGTGTTGTGTGCAACCTTCATGCTTAAAGACGATGCACACCACTGGTGGAAGTCCACACGGACTTATCTGTTAACAAAGCACGCCCAATTGACCTGGGTTATATATAAAGAGGCATTCTTTGAGAAGTACTTCCCCAGAAGTTTCAGAGATTCTATGGAGAGAGAGTTCCTGAGTCTATATCAGGGTCAGATGACTGTGGATGCATACCAACAGCGTTATGAGGAGTTGTTTTTCTTCGCACCCGCTAGTATGCAAGAGGAAAATACAAAGACTCGAAGGTTCATCATGGGACTTAGGGGAAGCATCCATGAGCATGTTCTGGGTCTGGAGAATAAAGTCTACAATGAAGCAATACAGATTGCTCGAGTAATAGAGTCGAGCAAAAAAGAGAGCTATTTTGCTCAAAATAGAGGTATCAAGAGGCCAAATGGGAATTCTTATAACGAAGGGAATACAAGAACATTTAAACCCTTTCGTACTCAAGGCTTTAATGCTACAGCCAAGACTATTCCAGTAACTCAACCAGAACAAAAGCAAAACAACGAAGGAGTAAAATGCTTTAACTGCAACTAAGTAGGACATTATTCAAGGGAATGTCCTAAACCCAGAAAGCAGCTACAGCAAGGAATGATTTATGCTGTTACATCTAAGGATGCTGTCGCATTGCCTGATGCGGTCACAAGTATGACCTGAACCTTTCATTTTGTGTTGCATTGTGTGAGCATGTAGACTATAAACTGCTTGTACGATCACCAATGGGATTCGAAGTGGAACTAGAAAAAGGTTATGGACCATGTCCCGTTCTTATTGACGAGAAGACTTTGGATGCAACCTTGATTCAACTTGAGATGGCAGACTTTGATGTCATCTTGGGAATGGACTGGTTAGCTCGGTATTCTGCAAACCTATTATGTGCAGAAAAGAAGCTGACATTTAAAGACAAGGAAGGAGCAGAGTTTAGTTTTACGGGAACCAAACTTTCCCGTAAACGAAAACTCATCCTCACTGCATTAAAGGTTAGGAAATGCCTCGAGAAAGGAGGAGTTTGGTATCTATTATCAGTGGTCGACCTCATCAAGGAAGCACCACAAATGGAGAATATTGATGTTGTGCGTGACTTTCCAGATGTATTTCCTAAAGAACTACCAGGACTATCACCCGATCGAGCGACAGAGTTCGTTATAGATCTGATACTCGGAGCCACACCAGTATCTAAAGCACCCTATAGAATGGCTCCTACTGAATTGAAGGAATTAAAGGTACAGTTACAGGAATTACTGGACAAGGGTTATATCAGACCTAGCATATCACCATGGGGAGCGCCAGTATTGTTTGTAAAGAAGAAAGACGGTAGCGTTCGACTGTGTATAGACTATCGGGAATTGAATAAGTTAACAATCAAGAATCGATACCCATTGCCTCAGATCGATGACTTGTTCGATCAGTTGCAAGGTGCCAAGGTGTTCTCCAAGATTGATCTTCGGTCAAGATACCATCAGTTGAAGATTAAGGACGGTGATATTCCAAAGACAGCATTCAGAACAAGATATGGACATTATAAATTTTTAGCCATGTCTTTTGGATTGACTAACGCACCCGTAACTTTTATGGAACTCATGAATCGCGTATTCCATGATATGTTGGATACATCAGTCATTGTGTTTATTGATGATATATTAGTCTACTCCAAGGACAAGTCTCATTATTAAAGAAGTACGTCAGAGATCCAACGCACGTTTTGACAGCAGATCCACCAGATCTAACTGAAGATTTGACATTCGAAGTAGCACCAACTGTAATCACTAGTCGAAAGGTTCAACAACTATGCAACCATGACATCTACTATGTTAAGGTCACCTGGAGAAGCCGAGATATAGAAGAGATCACATGGGAAGAAGAGAATGTTATGCGGAAGAAATATCCTCACCATTACGACTCAGAAGGTATGTACAAATTTTGAGGATGAAATTTTTAATAAGAGGGGGGAGTCGTAAGACCCGTATCGAACTAACCGGTCTTATCACCTTATACCAGGTTTACCTATCATGGTCAAGCCAAGTGGACCAAGTGCGTGAAGACATCACAAGACCAGGTATGAAGTATAACCCAAAAATAGCAAATGAGAGGGTAGGGTCGCATACCTAAATAGATAGGGTCGACCCCACCTCAACAGAAGTCCAACCCATGACTTTCTAGTCGTAGGGTCGCATGACTAGAAAAACGTAGGGTCGACGGATTCTGTGACCCTACGTCCGACCCTACGATGATAGACAGAAACTGAAAATTAGGAAACTTTCCTAATTCTAAAGGGGGTCTTTCCTAAACTCATTGGGACTTATTATGGAGGGTTTTTCTCTATAAATAGGATGTCCCTTAGCCTCTTTCACTCCTTTAGAACCCTAATTGAGAGTGAGAGAAAGAGAAAGAGAAGGAAGAGAAGAAGAGAAGGAAACTTGAAGAAGAAGACTAAGGAAGAGGAGGAAGTTTAGAGAAACCTTTGAATTATGGTATGAACCTAATTCCTTACCTAAATAGGAGAGTCTAGAATGGTTATGAAGAACATAGGATTAGGAGAAACCCAAATCATTCATCCATGGACAAGTTCCAAGAGATTCCATGGAGAAAATCATTATGGATTATGAATAGTATATAACTTGTAGTTTTGAGCCATAGAAAAATCATAGAATGGACCATGAAAGTAAGCCAAAGGATCCAAACGTGAACGAATGGACTTTAGAATAAAAGGTCGACTCAAAATACGTATCGTCGCATGTAGGGTCGAATAATATCCGACCCTACGAGACCACAGGATCGACCACATGCCCTCGGGAAGTCCCAGGGAGGGTGTGATCGCACGTAGGGACAAATGGTATCAGACCCCACGTCGGACCCTACACCCTAGGGTCGCAGAAACTGCTACCCTAGGTGCTACCCTACCTGCGACCCTACGATTTCAGTTAGTCTAAATCTATTGGAATCAATTCTAATTAAAATCTATCAACTTGTTAGGTCTTTCTAGTGATTTAAAAGTGATTCATAAAGCTTGAACGAGGATCTATGCTCAATCAAAGGTGAGGGAACAAGACCTAAACTAATTGGGTAATAATAAACTATTTTTGTTTATTGAGTCCAATACCATGAATGATTCAATATTTGTATGACTGTAATGTGCGTATCACATGTCATCCGCTATTCCTATTATTAATGTTCATGCATATTTAATTTTTGTTTATTTATAATATGAGGTTGATAATGATGCTAGGAATAGGCATGTGAATGTTTGTGTGTGGTTAGTGTACTTGATGCGAGTGGGGCATCAGGGGGAGGACGTGACACTGTGGTTCAGCCTGCTCACCAGACTCTAGCTCTATCTCTACTCAAGTCTTGTCCACTGACATTGTCGTATCGCCATTACCTTAGCAGAACTATTACGTCGTAGGGCATCACGGGAGGTGGTCTCGGACCGTGTAGTCTCTGACTCTACCGGGAGGCCTTAGCTCTATCTCTATGGACGTATTGAGGGATGCTGGGGTGAGGCCTTGGATACACTGTTTGACATTAGGATTGGTTAGTTGCGAGCCCAGTTTGCAAGCCCTCGCCAATAGGGGCTTACGTGTTGATATGGGTAGAGCATCAGGGGAAGTGTGATGCGGTGCGGTCCTAAGCACTTTAGCTCTATCTCTATTCCATGATGGGTGCATGTGGGGGCGACAATGATATTTGATCCATTGGGCGGTTCCACACATTCGTGTATAGCGGTGCGGCGGCCACCTATCCTTTCTATAGCACATCGCAAACTTATGAACCAGACCAAAGATATGAACTGAATGCATGCATATGTTTGTTGCATTGTTTTGTTTGCTCATTGAGCCGTGATGTGTGCTCACCCTTTCGACGTCGAATATTTTTAGTTGATGATGTAGGTACAACTGTAGAAGACTATATGAATGCTCCTATGTATGGACATACGGCGGCGATGGATGCAGAAGTTATGATGGAGTTGCATGATTCGTCATGCGAGTGCAACTCATGCGTTTTTAATTAGTTTTTGTTTAAATTATACAGACGATGTGATTGATTAAATTATTTAAATTATGTCTTAGTTCTTTTGAAGATAATTGGACAATTTATTTATGATATCATCTTTAGATTCTCAGTTCATTTATTATTAAAGACTTCCGTTATCGTGTATTTATTCTGATTTTTGTTGTGGATGTGTATGGTTTAAGCAAACGGACACAACCTATTCAAGATCCTAGTTGAACCGTTGATTTATTGATGGTTCATCACACCATTCTGGTTGGTACAGAATTAGGGTGTGACAAGTACTTTTCGAAGAGCTTCCGTGATCAAATGGAGAAGGAATTCTTGAACCTGCAACAATCCCAGTCGACTGTTGATGCTTACCAGCAGAGGTATGAAGAGCTGTTCTTCTTCGCTCCAGCAAGCATGCAAGAAGATGAAACCAAGACCCGTAGGTTCACCATGGGATTGCGAAGAAGTATACGAGATCACGTCCTGGGTTTGGAGAAGAAAGTATATAATGAGGCTGTACAGATTGCTAGGGTAATTGAATCTAGCCAAAGAGACAGTTTCTTTGCTCAGAATAGGGGACTGAAGAGGCCCGCCACTAAGACTTCAGGTGGAGGGAATACAAGACCATTCCGCCCATACAGGGCTCAGTCTACTGTGGTGCCTGCAAGGAACACTACTGCACCACCACCACCATCACAGTTTGCTGGACAGAACCCAAATGTCAAATGTTTCAACTATCAGCAATTGGGTCATTATGCATAGACCTGTACTCTACCCAAGAAACAACTGCCGCAGCAAGGAAAGGTATTCGTAGTCACCACTGAAGAGGCAGCCGCATCACCTGATGTGGTTACTGGTATGATTCCATTCCTTCCTATTTGGCTTACTATTTTGTTGTGTGTGAACATGTAGAACTGAGGGATAATTAAAATTTCAGGGACTATGAATATAGCTAGTGTACCCGCCAGAGTACTCTTTGACTCTGGGGCCACGCACTCCTTCGTTTTTAGTTCTTTTGGGAAGCAAATGGAATTACCTGTCAAGTATTTAAACCCAAGCTTTATAGTTCGCTCCTCGCTGGGAGTCGAAGTGGCATTGAATGAATACTTTGGGCCGTGTACAGTTAGTATTGAGGGCCGAAACCTAGAAGCAAATCTAGTTCAACTTGAGATGGCAGACTTTGACGTCATCTTGGGAATGGATTGGCTAGGTCATCATTCAGCTAGCTTATTACGTGGTAAAAGGAAACTTGTGCTTAAAGATGAGAAGGGAAAAGAGTTTAGCTTCACTGGGACTAAGTTACCTAGGAAGCGGAAGCTGATCCTCTTTGCCCTAAAAGCTAAGAGATGCTTAGAGAAGGGAGGAGTGGGGTACTTAGTGTCTGTGGTCGACATAACTGCTGAGGTGCCAAAGATGGAAGATCTAGATGTGGTACAAGAGTTTCCAAATGTATTTCCAGAAAATCTCCCAGGTCTACCTCCAGACAGGGCTACAGTGTTCGTGATAGACCTTATGCCAGGGTCGGCGCCGGTGTCTAAGGCACCGTATAGGATGGCCCCTACCAAATTAAAGGAGTTGAAGACCCAATTACAAGAACTACTAGATAAGGGCTTCATACGACCAAGCATATCACCATGGAGAGCACCTGTATTGTTCGTTAAGAAAAAGGACGGTAGTGTACGGCTATGTATCGACTACCGAGAGCTGAACAAGTTAACCATCAAGAACTGATATCCTTTGCCTAGGATCGATGATCTGTTCGATTAGTTGCAGGGTGCAAAGGTTTTCTCGAAGATTGATCTTAGATCAGGGTATCACCAATTGAAGATCAAGGTCGCAGATATTCCAAAGACTGCTTTTAGAACAAGGTATGGGCATTATGAGTTCCTGGTAATGCCGTTCGGGTTGACTAACGCTCCAGCGTCGTTCATGGAACTGATGAACGGAGTGTTTCATGACATGTTGGACACTTCGGTCATCATATTCATTGATGACATCTTGGTCTACTCAAAGGACAAGCAAACTCATGAAGCACATTTGAGAGCAGCCCTACAACGGCTGAGAAGGGAGAAGCTTTACGCCAAGTTCATGAAGTATGAATTTTGGCTGAAGGAAGTGGCCTGGGTCAGGTAGTATCTATAGACGGTATCAAGGTAGATCCAAGCAAGATCGCAGCTACAGTAGGATGGGAAGCACCGAAATCAGTTGCAGAGATTCGTAGTTTCCCTAGTTTGGCTAGTTACTATAGAAGATTCGTGGAAGACTACTCAAGGATCGTCATTCCACTTACCAGACTAACCAATAAAGGAGAAAAGTTCATATGGACAGATGAGTATGAGAAGTGCTTTCAGACTTTGAAGTCAAGACTAGTCTTTGCACCTATCTTGACCATCCTAGCACCAATTTTGCCATTTACCCTATATACGGATGCCTCAGGGTTGGGTCTTGGATGTGTGTTGATGCAAGGAGAACAGGTAATTGCCTATGCATCCAGACAGTTGAAAGAGCATGAGAAGAACTATCCTACGCATGATCTGGAGTTAGTAGCGGTCATTTACGCAGTCAAGACTTAGAGACACTACCTTTATGGTGAAAAGTTTCAGATTAAGTCGGATCACAAGAGTTTAACTTACCTTTTCATTCAGAAGGACCTGAATATGAGACAGAGGAGATGGCTGGAACTATTAAAAGATTATGATTGTGGCATCCAGTACCATCCAGGTAAAACAAACATTGTGGTTGATGCTTTAAGCAGAAAATGGGCATTGAAACCTGAAGCAGGACCTAGTACAAACGCTGCACTGTGTGCTGTAGCCTCAGGCTCAATAGAGAAGGATAAAGACTATGTATTAGAGACTGCGGGAGATCCAGTGGAACAGGCTTAATTCATAAGTTCACATTGATGTTCGTAGCCTTGAAAATCTCATCGGATCTAATAGATGAGGTCAAAGTAGCAATCCTACAGGATCCACACCTGAAGACTGTGCAAGAAGATCTAGAGAAGGGTAAAAGCAACCCTGACTTTACCTTGGATTCAGACAACGTACTCAGGTATCATGGACAATTATGTATACCTAAGAGTGAGAACTCAAATATCAGAGATAGAGTTATGACAAAAGCTCATTACACCCCATATTCGGTACATCCAGGAAGCACCAAGATGTACCATGATTTAAGAAGATTATATTGGTGGAGGGGTATGAAAGCGGATGTAGCTCGATTCGTATTCCAATGTCTAAATTACCAGCAAGTTAAAGCTAAAAGGCAGAGACCCGCAGGTTTGCTACAACCACTACTAGAGCCAGCATGGAAGTGGGATTGTATCATAATGGATTTCGTCACTGGCCTACCCTTGACACCAAGGTCAGTGGATGCAGTATGGGTTATAGTCGATCGACTTACTAAGACAGCTCGATTCATCGCTGTCAGACCTCAGTATACCATGGAAAAGCTAACCAAGCTATATGTGGATAATATAGTCAGACTTTATGGCGTCCCAGAAAGTATAGTATCTGACAGAGATCCCCGTTTTACATTAAAGTTTTGGGAAGGATTACAGAAAGCTATGGGAACCAAGTTGAAGTTTAGCACAGCTTTTCATCCTCAGACTGACGGGCAGTCAGAAAGAACTATTCAAATCTTAGAAGATATGCTCCGAGCGTGTGCCCTAGATTTCAAAGGAGCTTGGGATGAGAAGCTATCGCTTATTGAGTTTGCTTATAATAATAGTTATTAGGCTACGATCCAAATGGCTCTATATGAGGCACTCTATGGGAAGAAATGTCGTACAGCTCTATTATGGAATGAGGTGGGAGAGAGAAGGATTATAGGACTAGATTTCATCGAAGAAACTTGTCGAGTGATTGATCAAATTAAGGAAAGAGTGAAGACGGCTCAAGTTCAACAAAAGCACTATGCAGATAATCAACGTCGAGATTTGGAGTTTGTAGTGGATGACAAGGTGTTCTTGAAGATATCACCTGTGCGAGGTCTGAAACGGTTTGGTAAGAAGGGAAAGCTATGCCCTAGGTATATAGGACCATACGAGATTTAGACCAGACGTGGCAATGTGGCATATCAACTGGCTCTACCACCATCCATGTCAAGTGTTCATGATGTGTTCCATGTTTCTTTATTGAAGAAGTACGTCAAGGATCCATTGCACATCTTGACAGCAGACCCACCAGACTTGACAGAGGACTTGACATTTGAAGTAGTACCTGTGATGCTCACAAGCCGAAAGATACAACATCTCCAAAGCAAGGATATCCATTATGTAAAAGTGCATTGGAAAAGCCAAGATGTAGAAGAAATCACTTGGGAGGAGGAGAATGCAATGCACAAGGAATACCCTAATCTTTTTTACGATCAAGGTACGTTCAAATTTCGAGGCCAAAATTTATTTTAAGGGTGGGGGAGTTGTAAAACCTACATGCAAATTTCGAGGACAAAATTTCTTTTAAGGGTGGGGGAGTTGTAAGACCCACACTCCATGAACCTGATCTAAACCTTTTGTTCATGTTGTAACATGTCTTCTAATCATCACCGGGCCAGACGGGACGAGCGGATGACAAACAAGTATGAAATCGGACCAATTCAAGTATGAAAAACTTCATACCGGTTGATGGTACCGGTCGACGATCGACCGGTATGGCCTGCGCAGCTTGGATCCGAAAAAGGATCTCTACTTCTCCCACTTTCCAAATTTTGAACTGAAGGACTTTCCTAATGTTAGGAGACTTCCTAAACCTAACCCTAGCCTATATAAGGACCCTTAAACCTCCTAAAACCTCTTCTATTGATACTCGCAAACCCTAGAGAGGAGAAAGAGGCTGAAGAAGGAGAAGAAGCGAGGAAGGAGAGGGAAGAGCCACCATTGCCATTGGACGAAGAACACGTTACCGCGAACCAATGGTAAGTGCTTAAGCCTTCCTCTACTTTAATCGTTCTAGGATGGTTAGTAACGATTGGATCAATACCATGCAAAGCAAGGTATTGATCTAAACCCTGTTTTTGCTGTCAAACCCTAATCTAGTCGGTAAACCCTAGATTCAAGTTCTCGGTTGAAGATCATCGAAACTAGGACTTGAATGGAGTTGGAAACAACTCTAACTCAGTGCTCAGATCTAGAATGTGTAGGAGAAACCCTAGAATCAATAAGGGGTGACCGACGGAAGGCGAAAACCGGATGTATGGTCTCCCGGAGACATACCGGTCGCACCCTATGCCACCGGTACTGCGACCGGTACCTCTCGGGGACCGATCGCAGCTTTCCCCATAGTGTCGCGACCAGTACGGCGACCGATATGCCCTGTGAGGAGTATTTTTTGCCCAGTTGGTTTCCGACCAATATAAACCCTAAGAAAACTATTCTGACTTAACCCTAACATCGTGTAGGACCTTGTGATAGCGAGTTTGGACCTTGTGACGTGGAGCAAGATATCAATCAAGCGTCAGGTAAGGGAATTGGACCTAAACCCTAATAATTAATAACAGTAAAACGTTGTTAATAACTATGATTCTGTGGATTGATGTTTGTGCATACTCGCATGTCATCCTTTACTTTCAGTTATTATTATTGTTCATGCATACTCGATATGCTAGGATGTGACTGTTAGGCATGTGATTGTTTTCGTTGGTATGTGGAATGGGAAGGACTGGAGGTCTGGGATCATTCCTCACACTAGCACCTTTCGTATCGTTTTGTCTTAGCATGCTTGGTGCGGGTAGAGGGTATCAGGGGGAGGAAGTGGCACTGTGGTCTTCGGCCTGGCCACTAGACTCTAGCTCTATCTCTATACCGTAGGGAGCTTTGCTGGGATAGGGCCTACTGTGATGACATATAGGATTGGTTAGTTGTGAACCCAGTTTGCAAGCCCTCACCAATAGGGGCTTATGTGTTGGTATGGGTAGGGTATCAGGGGAAGTGTTGGCGGTGTTTGATCCAGACGCTTTAGCTCTATCTCTATTCCATGGTGGGTGCATATGGGACGACAGTGGTGTTTGATCCATTGGGCGGCTACACATACTCGTGTATAGAGGTGTGGTGGCCACCAATCCTTTTTATAGCAGATTGCAAACTTAAACCAGACCATAATGTGAATGTTACTCATGCATATGTTTGTTGCATTGTCAGATTGTCTTACTGAGCTAAGTTGTGAGCTCATCCTATATATATATATATACATGTTTTTAGATGTTGATGCAGGTTATACGTTGGAGGATTACCTGAACGCTCCAGTGTACGGAGGCGTGGCTGCTTTGGACGAGCAAGCAGGAAAGGACGAGCATGAAGGACGAGCATGACGCTTCATGCAAGTGTCCTTTCTACGTATACCTCTAGGATTTGATTTAATTCATTTTATTTATTTTCAGTTGGAGATACAGTTGGTGTAAGAATATTTATTTACGTTTTGGTGTGAAGAATAACTAGATATTTATTTAAATTTATCAATAGATTACTCAGTTCATTTTATTTAAAGACTTCCGTTGTATTTTATTATATTCTGATTATGATTATGTGCAATGATTTGTATGAGTGGACACAGTCTTATTGAGATCCTGGTGTGAACCGTTGGTTCTGTGATGGTTCACTCACATTTCTGGTTCAACCGGAATTGGGGTGTGACAGTCACCAAGTGTGGGTTCTATACCTATATAACATATAAAAATGAAAATCTACATTCTTGTCTCCCTTGAGATTTGAACTCTAGACCTTTAAGCATCAATACTCCATGGTTCTAAAAATAAACCACTAGTCTAGCATGTAACAATACATTTATGTTTGACATGTAAAATACTTGAATATAACAGGTTCATTACAAGTAACCCACTTATAATATAAATCAAAATATTTAAATAACATTACACTTATCTCATAGTAGTATTTTCGTCCATAGAATAATTTCATATTTTATAAGCCTAAAATATTATTGACTAACACAACATGAAAAAATTATTTACCATTTTTATCACATGGTGAAAATCACCAAAATGCTCTCATTGCTCCATTGAGCTTCCTCCACCTATCTACACAAAGAAGAAATAAGCTACCTAACATCCAAGCTAAGCTGGGGTGTTACATCATTAACTTGTCTATTACCATGGTGATCACTACGCGTCATCATGGGGGAAGTCGACGTGGAGCAGGTCGTCGTCAAAGAAGTTGATCATGTCCCAATACAATATGGCATGGAGGATGTCGAAGTGCTGCAAACGTTCTTAGCATATGCGAGTCGACTGTTCTTGGAAGTATTGCCTGCTTTCGGTCCTCCGATTATGGCTGAGCAGTAGTGCGCGGGGATCACAGTTTGACTTTCGTAAAATTTTCAACTCGTGAACTCCCCTTCTGTCAGTGCTAACTAGTATTTCTTCTCAGGTGTTCTGATTCGCCTATGGGGTGGGCTTGTGCCCTTGTTGTTTTGTCTCGGAGAGAGTTGGAACTCCATACTGGTTCTTGCTTACTCAGGTTAAAATTGGACATCCACTGGGTGAGGTCGGCCATGACTTTCTGGGTATCAATGGCCATCCAATGTGACTTACGATGTCGAGTTGGGGAACATCATCTGATCTGGGATTGATGACCTGAGGGGAGCTTTATTATCATATTTACTACCCCTGAGGGTCACCGACTTTACGTAAAGGGGGTGATCCTTCTGGGTCATCGTCAGGTTCATCCTAGTCTTGCTGGCCTTTGCTCTATCCTGCATTTATCTTATAGTCCATCAGTTGTTTACCTTTGTTTTTGGATGGTGGACGACCTTCAACTTGTGATTCATCCACGTACTCCTTTAGATGTCCGCATTTGATTAGATCCTCAATTGTTGTTAGAGCTCGGCACCTATCTATGTCATGACCATGGTCACGGTGGTATTTGCAATACTTTCTGGTCGTCCTCTGTGATGGGTCTGTTATCATCTTCAGAGGTGGTGGGAGTTCCAGCTTGGTATCTTTCAAGTTGTACATTACCTCGGACATCTTCGTGTTTAGGGGTGTAAACGCTTCCCAGTTAAACTTTGTCTTTGCGACCAGTTTTCCCGGGAAGCGGTCCTATCTCGATTTGTGCTTCTTGGTCAATTCTATCAATGATGCATTATTGACCTATGTATATGTCAGCCTCTTCTCGGCCAAGGTACCGTTCTTGTTCTTCTTCTGTGCGAGTTGTAAGGCATCCTATGCGGCTGCATTCTTCTTGCATCCAGTGCATAAGTCGTGACTGGGTTCTTCTTGTAAATCGACTTTAGAAGCTCTAGGTCTGATATGGCAGCCATCAGGGTTGTATAGACCATGTTCTGGCCTAGGTCTTTGATTTGTAAGACCTCATTGTTGAATCTGGTGAGGAATGTCCTCAGTGACTCATTCGGTTTCTGGTTAATGGCCATTAAATTGATGGGCGTCTTCCAAAGTGTTGTCTATGTCTAGAAGTATTTAAAAAATTGGTCACTCAACTGATCGAAGTTCTTAATGCAATGGATGAGGAGATTGTTGAACCATAGCCGACTTGGTCCCTTGAGAGTTGAAGGGAAGGCCCTGCAAAGGATGGCGTCCGAGTACCCGTGGAGTAGCATCATGGATGAGAAGTTGTCCAGATGAAGATGTGGGTCGGTTGTCCCATTGAACATGTCAATCTTCGACATGGTGAATGTCACACCCCAATTCCGCACTATTCAGAATGGTGTGATGAACCGCTAACAAACCAACGGTTCAACCAGGATCTCGAGTAGGCTGTATCCGTGTTATCTAAACTCCATACATCCACATTCATAATCAGAGTAAATATATAATAGCGAAAGTCTTATAATAAAATGAACTAAGAATCTACTATGATATTAATATTTGAATAGCAAATTATTCTGTATCAACTGAGACATAAATAAATATCAAATGCATGTCCATAATAAATCCAAGTAAGAAAACTAAGAAAATATTTAATTAAATACACATGAGTTGCACTCGCAAGAGGAGTCATGTGTATCCACTTCAGCTTCAACTTCCATCGCCGCTACATTCTCATACGCTGTAGCGTTTACATAATCTTCAACGGTATAACCTGCATCATCAACTAAAAATATTCGACGTCGAGGGGTGAGCACGCATCATGGCTCAGTGAGCAAACAAAACAATGCAACAGTACATATGCACGCAATCAATTCATATCTTTGGTCTGGTTTATAGTTTGCAATGCGCAATAGAAAGGTTGGGTGGTCAAAGGTTAATGTTTATTGACCCCGCCTCTATACACAGGGTGTGGAAGTCCGCCCAAAGGTTAACGTTTTTTGTTGTCCCCATCCACCCTAATCATGTACATTATACAACAAAGGTTAATGTTTATTGTTGTATAGTGTCATACCAACACGTAAGCCCCTGCTGGCGAGGGCTTGCAAACTGGGCTCGCAACTAACCAATCCTAATGCCAAACAGTGTATCCAAGGCCTCACCCCAACATCCTTCAGAATGTCCATAAAGATAGAGCTAAAGCCCCCCGGTAGAGTCAGAGACTACAAGGACCGAGACCACCTCCCCTGATACTCTACGACATAATAGTTCTACTAAAGTAATGGTGATACGACGATGCTAATGTACAAGACTTGAGTTAGAGATAGAGCTAAAATGCTGAGACCCTCTAAAGGTTAACGTTTATTGACGTTCTCATCACACCTCCCCTGATACTCGCTCGCATCAAGTACACCAACCACACACATACAATCACATGCCTATTCCTATCATCATCATCATCATCATGTTATAAACAATAAAGTAAATATGCATGAACAAATAATAGAAATATTGGATGACATGTTGTATGCACATTACAAGCATAGTCGCATAGAATCAAACATGGCATTGGACTCAAGAAAAGAGAAAACAGCTTGTTATTAACCAATTAGTTTAGAGTTCCGTTTCCTCGCTTTAGCTTGCTAATAGATACTCTTCCAAGCTTTAGAATCACCTTTATAATGTTATTATATTGCTAGAAGACCTAACAAAGTCGATAGAATTTAATTAGAATTAATTCTAAATTTAAAAATCATTCTGTTAACTGAGGGTCGGAGGTAGGGTCGGAGTCATGATCGACCCTGGGTGCGACCCTCCCCAAATCTGAACTTCCAGAACCCTGAGGGTCGATACTCAGGATCACATAGGGTCGGATGATCATCGACCCTCTGTGCGACCCTTGGTGGTTTTGGTCAATTTTCCTCCTTTTAGTCCATTCTTCGTGTTTGGGGTCCTATGGCCTGCTCCCACAGTCCATTCAACATGCATTCCATGGTCTAGAACCATGAATCACCCACCCAAATAGCTTTCATGTATTCTCCCATGGTTTTTCATGAAAACCTAACCATGGGTTGATGGTTTGGGTTTCTCCGAGATCACACTCTCATCATTATCTAACCTAAGGCCTGTAGAAACTCATAGAATTAGTATCCATACCTGAAAAGAACACTCCTTCTCTGCAACTCTTCTCCTTTTGCTTTCTTCTCTACCTTGTTTCTCTTCTTCTTCTCTTCCTTCTCTTCTCTTTCTCTCAATTCAATTAGGGTTGTAAAAAGAGAGAAAGAGGCTTAGGGACGTCCTTTAAATAGAGTAGAAACATCCTAAAATAAGTCCCTTTGAGATTAGGAAAGAATCCTAATCGAAATTATGGAAATTTCCTAATTTCAGTTTCTACGGAAATTGAGGGTCGATGGGAGGGTAGATGATCCCGTCGACCCTAGGTTTCTAAGGTGTCCGAGCTCCTGTAAAACAGAGGGTCTGACTTTCTGTCTTGGGGGGGTCCGACCCTCCCTTGCTGGGTATGTGACCCTCCCCCTAATTTAAGTATTTTTGGGTCGATTTGATACCTGGGATCACGATCTCCTTCATGCCCTTGGTCCATTTGACTCAACCACAATGGGTAAACCTGGTTCAAGGTGATAAGACCTGGTTAGTTTGATACGGGTCTTACAACTCCCCCCTACATATAAAATTGTGTCCTCGAAATTGTACGTACCTTCTGAATCAAATAAGTGAGGGTATTGCTTTCGCATAGCATTTTTTTCTTCCCATGTAATTTCTTCCATGTCTCTACTTTTCCAGGTGACCTTAACATAATAAATATCTCGGTTACGTAGTCGTTGAACCTTTTGGCTGGTGATTTTAGTTGGTGTTACTTCGAATGTCAAATCATCAGTCAGTTCCGGTAAATCTACTGTTAAAACGTGCGTTAGATCCTTGACATACTTCTTCAATAGGGAAATATGAAATACGTCATGCACACTTGACATAGATGGTGGTAGTGCTACCTGATAAGCCACTTTCCCACGCTTAGCTAAAATCTCATACGGTTTGACATATCTTGGACTTAGCTTCCCTTCCTGTCTGAACCTTTTCAATCCTCGCATAGGCGATACCTTCAAAAATACTTTATCACCTACAGTGAACTCAAGATCTCTGCGTCGAGTATCTGCATACTGCTTCTGATGGTTCTGAGCTGTTCTCATTCTTTCCTTGATAATGTCGACCACTCAACAAGTCTCTTCAACAAATTCCGATCTAACAATACTACGTTCTCCAACTTCATTCCAAAATAAAGGAGTTCGACACTTTCTGCCATACAGTGCTTCATAGGGTGACATCTGTATAGTAGCCTAATAGCTATTGTTATAAGCGAACTCGATCAGTGGTAATCTTTCATCCCATGATCCTTTGAAGTCAATTACACATGCTCGTAGCATATCTTCTAAAATCTGGATTGTACGCTCTGACTATCCATCTGTCTGTGGGTGGAATGTAGTACTGAACTTCAATGTTGTACCCATAGCCTTTTGCAATCCCTCCCAAAACTTGGAAGTAAATCGTGGATCTCTATCAGACACAATGCTCTCTGGTACACCGTGTAACCGAACAATATTATCCACATACAGCTTTGCTAACCTTTCTAGTGTATACTGAGATCGTATCGGTATGAAGCGAGCTATTTTAGTCAGACGGTGTACAATCACCCAAACTGCGTCAACTACTCGGGGAGTCAGTGGTAACCCCGTGACGAAGTCCATAGTGATGCAGTCCCATTTCCATGCTGGTTCCGATAACGGCTGTAATAGTCATGCGGGTCTTTGTCATTCAGCCTTTACTTTCTGACAATTTAGGCATTGAGACACGAACTTAGCTACATCTGCTTTCATTCCTCTCCACCAATATAGTTTCTTTAGATCATGATACATTTTTGTACTTCCAGGATGTATCGAATAGATGGTGGTATGGGCTTCTTTCATCAATCGATATCTAATGTCCACACTTTCTGTTTCGGGTACACGTATTCTTCCTTTGTACTTCAGTACCTTTTCTTCATCTAAGGTGAACTCGGGGTTAGTCCTACCTTTCTCGATATCTTCTTGTACTGTTCTCAGATAAGGATCTGATTTGATAGCTGTCTTCACTTCATCCATTATATCCGGTATAATTTTCAATGCCGCGAACATATTTGAAAACCGATGAATGAACCCTTGGTTGGCTGATCCATCCGTTGTATCTATCACATATTGTTCATTGTCATGATTGAATACCATTCCGGTAGTACATGTAGCTGCAGTTGTACTAACCTCCCCTTGAGATTTTATCATTGCCTTCCCGCTCAACGCATCCGCTACTACATTAGCTTTCCCCGGATGATACTGGATATCACAATCATAGTCTTTCAATAGTTTCAGCCATCTTCTTTGCCTCATATTCAACTCCTTCTGATTAAATAAATAAGTAAGACTTTTATGGTCCGACTTAATCTGAAATTTCTCCCCGTACAGGTAATGTCTCCATATCTTGACAGCATGTACTACTGCTGCTGACTCCAAATCATGAGTGTGATCATTTTTCTCATCTGTCTTCAACTGTCTTGAGGCATAAGCAATTACTTGTTCTCCTTACATAAGCACGCATCCTAATCCCAGTCCTGACGCATCAGTGTATAGGGTAAATGGCTGTCCCTGGGACAGGAATAGTCAAAATCGGAGCGGATATCAACTGGGTCTTCAATGTCTGGAAGCTCTTCTCACATTTATCCGTCCACACAAATTTTTCACCTTTCTTAGTCAAACTGGTGAGAGGTACGGCAATCCAGGAATAGTCTTCCACAAATCTCCGATAATAACCAGCGAGACCCAGAAAACTTTTAATTTCTGCAACGCTCTTTGGTGCTTCCCACTTTATAATAACCTCAATCTTGCTGGGGTCCACTTTAATTCCTTCAGCGGATATTACATGGCCTAGGAAGGCGACTTCACTTAGCCAAAACTCACACTTGGTAAATTTGGCATATAACTTCTCTTTCCTTAAACGCTGTATGGCGGCGTTTAGGTTCTTAATATGGGTTTCTTTGTCCTTGGAATATTCCAATATATCATCAATAAATACAATAACCGACGTATCCAACATATCGTGAAAGACCCGGTTCATAAGTTCCATGAAAGTTGCTGGTGCGTTTGTTAATCCAAAAGACATGACCAAGAACTCATAATGTCCATATCTGGTCCTGAAAGCTGTCTTAGGAATATCACCCTCTTTAATCTTCAACTGATGATAGCCTGGCCGAAGATCGATCTTAGAAAATACTTTTGCTCCTTGCAACTGATCGAACAAGTCATCGATCTGAGGTAGTAGATATCGATTCTTGATTGTCAGTTTATTCAACTCCCGATAGTCGATACATAAAAGAACGCTACCGTCCTTCTTCTTTACGAATAATACCGGTGCTCCCCATGGTGATATACTGGGTCGAATATAACCCTTGTCCAGCAGTTCCTGTAGTTGCACTTTCAATTCCTTCAGTTCTGTAGGAGCCATTCTATAAGGTGCTTTTGATACTGGTGCGGCTCCAGGTATAAGATCTATCACAAACTCTGTGGCTCGGTCAGGTGGTAATCCTGGTAATTCCTCTGGAAATACATCAGGATAGTCCCGCACGACATCAATATCTTCCATTTGTGGTGCTTCCTTGGTTAGGTCAACCACTGATACTAGATACCCGACTGCCCCCTTCTCAAGGCACTTCTTAGCCCTTAGTGCTGAGAGTATGAGCTTGCGTTTACGGGGCAGTTTGGTTCCCGCAAAACTAAATTCTGCTCCTTCTTTGTCTTTAAATGTTAGCTTCTTTTCGGCGCATAATAGGTTCGCAGAATGCCGAGCTAACCAGTCCATTCCCAAGATGACGTCAAAGTCTGCCATCTCCAGTTGGATCAAAACTGCATCTAAGGTTTTCTCGCCAATGAGAACTGGACATGGTCCATAACCTTTCTCTAATTCCACTTCTAACCCCATCGGTGACCGTACAAGTATTTTGTAGTCCAATGTTTTGATGGGTAATTTCAGCTTCTTTCCGAATGACACAGATATAAAGGAATGAGTAGCTCCTGAATCAAAGAGTACTCTGGCGGGTACGCCATTTATAGGTACTATACCTGCGATTTATTTTACTTAGTCTACATGCTCATACAATGTAATTAAAATTTAAAAAAAAGTTTCAGTCATACCTGTGACCACATCGGGTGATGCGGCAGCATCCTCGGTTGTAACCGCATATACTCGCCCTTGATGTAACTGCTTCTTGGGCTTAGGACACTCCCTTGCCATATGTCCTACTTGGTTGCAGTTATAACATTTTGGATCTTCAGAATTTGGCTTTGGCTGATGTTGAGCTGCTGGAGTAGTCTTGGGTGCAGCAGTAGAGCCTTGAGCACGGAAGGGTTTAAATGTCTTGTTGTTCCCTCCGTTATAAGCATTTCCGGCTGGCCTTTTTATACCTCTGTTCTGTGTAAAATAACTCTCCTTCTGGCTCGATTCTATAACTCAAGCAATTTGAACAGCTTCGTTATATACCTTCTTTTCCAAGCCTAGAACATGCTCTCTGATGCTACTTCTAAGCCCCGTGACAAACCTACGGGTCTTAGTGTCTTCTTCTTGCATACTAAGTGGTGCAAAGAAAAACAGCTCCCTCATAATTTGTTGATATGCATCCACGTACATCCGGGCCCCGATATAAACTTAGAAATTCCTTCTCCATAGCATCTCTGAAGCTTCGTGGAAAATACTTCTCAAAGAACGCTTCTTTATAAATAGCCCAAGTCAATAGGGCGTGCTTGGTCAGTAGATATGCCCTGGTAGATTTCCACCAATGATGTGCATCTCCTTTCAGCATGAAGGTGGCACATAACACCTTTTCTTCTTCTGTGATAGTCATCATGAGAAATTTTCTTTCCATCTCGTCGATCCAGTGTGCTGGCCATAACGGATCAGACGGTTTACCGTTGAATTCCTTGGGCTTCATCTTCAAAAATCTCTCAACCAGTCGAGAGTGATCGATCTGATTGTGGGGGTATGCCCAAACATAGGTTGTGGATACTGTTAATTAACCTGAGCTGCTTCCGGACCTGGTACTGGAATTTGTAGAGCTGGTGGTTGAGGTGTTTGAGGTGCTGGGTGGTTACCCACCGGTGCTGCACTGGCTTGTCCAATCTGCATGGGTGTAGCATGTGCGGCCTGGAGCATAATCCCCATTGCAACTTGCATTTGTGTCTGTGCGTATTGCATTTGTTGCAGCTGATGTGCTAGATTCATTACCACGGTTGCTAACTCCGGGGGTGGAGGTGGCAAGTTGGCAGGATTTGCTTGGTCTGGATTTCCTGGGGGTACAACCTGCGGATTTCCCTGGGCGTATATATCCTCTTGGCTAGTTTCCTCCACAGGTGGTGGTGGAACTGCATTTCGGTTTTGCCTGGTAACTCTACGCCCAGACATATTTTCTTCTGAGATTGGTGGTGCCTGAAAATCATCAAAATAGGTGAAACAATCATTTATACTACATGTAGGCACACTAACCGATGTAAAATTTTAAAATTTTCAGCTCATTCTATGAAAAATATTATCTTTTCTATGCAGGGTCGATGGTGAGGGTCGATGGTATGTCCGACCCTCAGTATCCGACCCTGGGAATAACCTGTTCTTCCCGAGAGCAGAGGGTCGATGTGAGGGTCGATGGGTATCCGACCCTCAATATCCGACCCTGGTTTTCTGTCAGATTCCCAAGAGCTGAGGGTCAATGGGAGGGTCGATCCGAGGGTCGATGTTCCTGATCGAATTGTCCGACCCTCGGACAAAAAATCAGACCTTTAAGGTCCGATTCTGGGTTCATTCTCTATTATTTCCCCCCCATTTCGACTCGTCTCTCACCTCTGAGTTGCTACAGTGCCACTACGCTATTTTGGTTAGTTTGGGTCCGTGTTTCATCGTCCACATCATCCCTACAGGTATGCTTCCTCGTTTTTACCTGTTTTTAGGTTTCCATTTCTAGGTTTTTATCCCTTTAACTTGTATTTTTCAAATTAAACTTTTTCCAACCGTAAAAATTTGATTTTTATTGGAGGCTTTTGTTATTGGTGTCTCGAGGAACGAAAGACCTCGAAAATTTTTGAGTTTCATCGGTTGGTTATCGAGAAACTTGGATTTTTGCTCTTTTTGCCCTAATTTATCGAAATTTTTGATTTCCCGCAATTTCTTCAAATTGGACTTCATTAGTTAGAATTTCCGACTGTAAGACCCGTGTCAAAATAACCCGGTCTTACCACCTTGAACCAGGTTTACCCATCATGGTCGAGTCAAATGGACCAAGGGCATGAAGGAGATCGAGATCCCAGGTATAAAATCGACCCAAAAACACTTAATTTTAGGGAAGGGTCGCACACCCAGCTAAGCAAGGTCGGACCTCCCAAAACAGAAAGTCAGACCCTCAGTTTTGAAGGGAGGGTCGGACAGCTTAAGACCCTAGGGTCGACGGGATCATCGACCCTCCCATCGACCCTCGGTTTTTGACGAAACTGAAATTAGAAAATTTCCTAATTTTCGGTTGGGATTCCTTCCAAATCTCAATGGGATTATTATAGGACATTCCTAGTCTATTTAAAGGACGTCCCTAAGCCACATTCACTCCTTTCACAACCCTAATTGAATTGAGAGAAAGAGAGATGAAGGAAAAGAGGAAGAAAGGAGGCTAGGAAGAAGGCTTAGCAAAAAGGAGAAGAAATTGCAGAGAAAAGTAATCTTCTCAGGTATGGATACTAATTCCATGAGTTTCTCTGGACCTTAGGTTAGATATGGTTGAGTGTAGGATTTTGGAGAAACCCAAACCATCCATCCATGGTTAGGTTTTCATGGAAAATCATAGGAGGATGCACGAAAGCTATCTAGATGGATTATACATGGTTCTAGACCATGGAATGATTGTTGAATGAATGTAGGAAGCAAGCCATAGGACCCCAAACACGAAGAATGGGTTAAAAGTGGAAATTGGACCAGAGTGCACCAAGGGTCGCACCGAGGGTCGATAGACCATCCGACCCTAGGTGTTTCGACCATCGACCCTCAAGCATTCGGGAAGTTCGGGAATGGAGGGAGGGTCGATAAACCCATCGAACCTAGCATCGACCCTCGTTGACGAATGGTTTTTAAATTCTGAATTAATTCTAATTAAATTCTATCGACTTTGTTAGGTTTGCTAGCAAT